>UNPR01000038.1:0-268494 GCA_900536425.1 Hymenoscyphus linearis | reverse complement strand
GACTGGCGCTCCTGTCGCTCCTGTCGCTCACAACAAGGACGAAGGTTCTATATAAGACTGGCACTTCTGCCATTAGATAGGAGCTTCGTGCTCAACTTAGTTATCAATCTTATCATATTTGTTTGACGTCTTTGATACAAGTAACGAGTTCACTTCCAAGTGAACAACCCGATAGTCTTCTTCTTATCATAGCATACCAACCAGCGAACACCCAGCCAAGTTTAGTTAGCCAGTTTGAGTATTCGTTACACTCAAGATACTTAAGGCTAACTTACTTGAATTTATTTATACTTAAGATCTTCTACTTTCGTACTTTTTTAGACAACTCTTTAATAGAGATAAACATCTATAGTTAACTCTTAGGCGGAGTTATCTATATTTGTACTCGAGGTCTTTTGTAACCGCTTTTATACTTTTTTAAAAAGGCTAATATTTATAACGCTTTCAGTATATAGGGTTTTGTAATTCTAGATGCTAATATTAGTAATACTTATTAACGATTATAGACTACCTATTACTTTATTACAATTCTGTTTTCGTTATTTTCGTTATTTTTTATATTGCGTATTATCGTATATAGAGGATTTGTAATAAAGAGTAGTATTTATATACTAGAATAATATACTTCTATTTATACGTAGTAGAAGCCGGGCTTATAACCTATTAAACTTAGTGTGAGGCTCGTAGAGCCTCATATAGATCACATGTATAACGCTCATGGATTACGTCAGCAGGCTGACGTAACAGCTGCACTTGTACTGTATATATGTGGCCATTCTGGCCACCTTCACTCGTTACACTTATTATCATATACATATTATCACATTTACTGTTCCTACGCGTAACAGATTGGTAGCAATGCTCGCGCATTGATCAAAGGATCTCCTTATCCTTATACTTTAGAGGACCTCTATATCTATTACTAAGCAAAAACGATTGATCTCTTAATTAAGCCTTAATTACCCCTCATTTCGGCTCTAGACCGATAACCACATACGGCAATATCCTGTCGCATTTCGGCCTCTAAACCGGCAAACAGATACGACAATATACCAGACAAAGGCAGTACACCCTCGCTCGAGTACTCGACGAGTGCTTTTACCGATGCCCAGCTACAACAGCTAGAATCGATGATCGCAAATGCGGTCACACAAGCTGTAACTACAGCCCTTCGCATAAAGGAATCCCCGCCTGCTTCTGCACCGACAGAAGCGATTACACAAGCTGTAGCTACAGCACTTCCTGCTGCTGCTGCTGCTTCTACACCAACCGACAAACCAACATATGCTCCTTAGCCAACACACGCATATGCTTCTACACTCGAACCGGCGGTGGTACTTTAGAATGTCGATATGCCTATAGAGGCTACAACTCTGTCGCCTGTTATGTCTTTCCTACCTAAAGACACCTCATTTGTAGCCTATGGCAACTATCTGATCCGCTGGTATCAGCGTACTCTTGGTGTTACACTACCCAATTATATCGAGGGATACTGGTAAGAAGAACTGTTGGATACTGGCTAGAAGCGCTCAGGGACGAGCGCTTTATAAAGGGGGGCATCTGTGAGGCTCGTAGAGCCTCATATGGATCACATGTATGACGCTCATGGATTACGTTAGCAGGCTGACGTAACAGCTGCACTTGTACTGTACATATGTGGCTATTCTGGCCACCTTTACTCGTTACACTTATTATCATACACATATTATCACATTTACTGTTCCTACGCGTAACACTTAGGTATATAAAAGGTGGTAAAAGCCTTGAATATATTAAAGTGGGATCTAGCTAGATTATATACTATATGAAACAAAGAGAGTTTGGTGTAGAAGATAAGATTACATGTGATCTTTAACAGGAAATAGTAGAGAAGGGTTCTCCGCTGTTAGTAGAAGAAGGGCTAGAATTTTGTAAGCTCAACGTACTTGATAACAAGGTTGGTAATCGAGAACCTAGCGATGTGTACTATCTAACTCTTTATAGCGCATCTGATCTATCCTCGAGTCAACCTTCGAATGGTACGGTCTTAGGCTTTATCGGAGATTCGGGAGCGACTTAGGGTATATATTTTCCTTTAGAAGGGGGAGAGCGAAGCGGTAGGCGATGACTAAGCGAGCACCTCTGAACTGGCAACCTTTTAGAGAAGGTATATACGATTATAGAGATCGAGTTAAATTAGTAGTAAATAGACCTGTCGATATTATTACCGCTTATAGTGTTGTTCGTAAGTAATACGCTATAAAAGATTAATACGTCGCTTAAAGAGTACTCGGAGTATATATGGCTATAGTGTACTAGCCAGAAGTAGCATTCGACTTAAGCGTAGTAGCGTAGCATCCGAACCCTAATAAGAGCGCTATTGACGTACTAAACAAGCGCCTACAGTAGCTAATTGATAACTAAAAGCGAGGACTTAAATACGTACCTTTAGATATTGATTCGCTACGACTTGTTTTATTTATAGATACTTCCTTTATAAACTTAACTAACCTTTCCTTACAAATAGGCTACATTTTATACCTAACAGATAAGGACAACAATACGGTTATTTTACACTAGAGTTCTATAAAATGTAGACGAATCATATAGAGCGTACTAGCATCTAAGCTATATGTTCTTAGTAGTAGATTCAATATAGTAAGAGTGATTAAATCAACGCTCGAGGCAATTCTAAGTAAAGGAATTAAGTTAACAATTTGTACTAATTCTAAGTTAATATACGAATGCTTAACTAAGCTTAGTACAACAAAGGAGAAGCGCCTTATGATCGATGTAATAGCACTACGCTAGGCGTACGAGCGCTAGGAGATCTACGAGATCCTTTAGATTAAAGGAACTATAAATCCTACTAACGCTATAACAAAATTAAAGCCCTGCCAGTCACACTTATTAATACAAACATAATCGATATAGTAGTTAAAGAATAGGTCGAACGTAAGGATATATCCAAGGGACAAAAAGAATAGGATTAACAAGTCACGTATAAATTACAAGGTATTAGTATTAGGAGAGTAAAAACAGTAGAGCTGATTGGTTAAGCACTTAAGATAGTTAGCTATTAGTACCGAGTCTTTTACTTCTTTTAAAGTAAGCCTAGTGTCTGTGAAGGTTCGATTTCGAGTTTATAGTGAATAGATTTACACGTGTTAGTCGCTTAGGTAAATAGGGGTAAAGTGCGGGGTATAAGCGAAAGTGAATAAGGGGTATTGCTTGTAAGTGCGGGGTAAGCGAAAGTGAATAGTACTATTGTAAGTGCAGGGTATTCTAGGTTCTATAGCTATTTAGTTAGTTCTACCGCGAGGAGTTCTCCTTCTCTCCTTGCGGACAATCTACTTATTATTCTACCTTAATATATTGTCCGCCTTCTATAAACTAATACGATCGATATAGTCGTTATATTCTAATATAGCTAATCTACTACTAAAACACTTTGAGGCTAGCGATCTTTACAACTATTGTAACGACCCGCGAGCTCTCTCTAAAGCCGCGACCTAAAACCCCTAGGTTTTCTAGTAGATATTTAAGGACATTATTAAGAGCTTAGAGGGTAAAAGACAAGGACGCGCGGAAGCTCTTTAAGACGAACAAGAAGTAAAGGAAGACACTTAGAAGCTCTAGAATAAGAATATATAACTTTATAATTAATTAGTTGTACTTTAGAACTAGAATAATACTCTTAGAGCTACTGCTTAACCCGCCCTAGTAAATACGTCTTAACAAGTACTAGTTACGCGTTCGCTAGTATACCTAGATCCTATTAAATTTAGTAGTATACATCGATCTCCTTCTAATCTTTATAGCTATCTTATTAGTACAAGAATCAAGCTTTAGTAGAATTAGGATTAGTAGACTACTAAGACCAACCGTATAAACTACGTTTTAAGTACTCTTAAAGGTAAAGCACGTAAGTATATTAACCCTTATATTAATAAGCTTAGATAATTCGGCCTAGCTTTATAATCTATTAACGACATCTTTACTACCTTAAGCAACACCTTTAGTAATCCTTATTTATAAAGTAATACCTTTAACAAGCTCTATAAGCTTTAATAAGGAAATATAAGAACTAGCGACTTCCTCGCTAACTTTCTATCCCTCTATATAGTAGTACATTCTTAAGGATATAAAGCTTATACCTTACTATAAAGTGCCTTAGATTCGAGAGTCGCTGATCGCGTTTTATAGAACCCCCTCTACAACGACAGACTCTCCCTTATAAGCTTAGCTACCCTTATATAAGACGCCGACTATATCTACTATTGCGTTTTTAGCGAGAATTTTCTTAATAAGAAGCCTACTAGTAGTATATAATCTATTCTTCTACCTATCCCTATCTCTACGGTAGAACCTAGTAACCCTATAGATTTAGATGCTCTAAACCTTAGTAGTAAGGTGATTTAGATAAAGAAGGATATTAAGGACAAGAAGCGTACAACTACGCTAGAGGAGAAGAAGGCTCGGAAGGAATACTAGACTAAGTATAACTTATACTTCTACTATAACTCTCCTAATTATAATCTAAAGACTCTCTATCTTAAATTAGAGAAAGCGAAAGAGGTAAAAGCTAAGAAGGATAAGATAGGAAAAGTATAGTCTCTAGTAATAGTCGCCGTTAGAGACGTAAAAGGAATAAGATATTAAGGCTCTCTATATTAGAGGAAAGGTAGAAGAACGTTATAGAAGTCCCTTATAAAGTAGTTTATAAAGATTCTATAAATACTAACAATCTATATATTACTTCTACTACTTATTATATACTTAATTCTAGTGCCTTAGCTTAATACTTTATTAATTCTACCTACGTATAATAAAATAGATTTATTTTTAAACTACTCGCTCGACTATAAAGTCTTTATATTATAGACGGACGATCTTTTATTATAGGTACTATTATATATACTATTACTTTAGATTTAATTATGTTGCCAGGTCTTCTTGCAGTAGTACAGCGGATGCTTCAGGGCAACAAAGTGGGAAAGGAAAATAGTTGTATTAGATGCGGTAAGACTTCTAAGTCTCTGGCTACAGGAGGGCTATTTATCTTGCTAGCGCTGCTAGCGCTATGACCATCTACCCCGCTCTCCCGCTCGGCGGCGGGAGCCTTTGATTTATAATAACCGTAAGTAAATAGAAATAGTCAGGTATCCTACAGGCTCCCACAGGATTACCTAACAACACACCCCTTTTCCATAACTATAGGTTATAAGACAACTAGAAAAAACCTACTAAAATAAGACTAATTAATAAGAGAGAGAGGTAAATCTACTAAGTTTAACAGCCTAATAAACTCCTTATGCTTTATACGATCTAGTATCTTAGTTAGTCCGTCAGCGACTATAAAACCCGTAGGAATGTACTATAAGTCTACTATCCTAGACTTAACTGTTTTACAAACGTAGAAGTATTGGTATATAAAATGCTTAGTTTTTTAGTACAACTCTGAATTCTCTAATATTAATAACGCGCCTTGGCAGTCGCCGTAAAGGCGGACTTACTAAACTTCGAGAGTAGTTTAACCAATTTATAAAGAACAACTCGCGTATCTAGGTAAGTTCTATAACTACCTTTGTAATACCGTAAAACTCGGCTTTAGTAGTACTTTAATCTATACAACTTTAGCGCTTTGATTAACGTAATATAACACCGCTAGTATAGAAGAAGGTATATCCAGAAGTAGAACGACCAGTCGTCTTATAATTGCCTTAGCTAGTATTAGAATATCCTTTAAGTATTATATCCGTAGAGCTAAAAACACTACCTCCGTAAACTGTAGCGAGATCGATAGTGCCTTATAGGTATCGTAGAACTCGCTTTACTGCTTTTATATAAGCTTTAGAAGGGTTGTTTAAGAATCGGGACAATACTAATAGTATAAATGCCAAATCGGGACGAGTGAGCCAGCCGGTGTATATAATAGATCCGACAATAGATTAGTATTCTTTAACGACTTTTAGATTAGTTTATATATATTTTTACTATAGTACCATTTAGTCCTATTGTAAAGTATCTATTAGAGTGTTAACTGGCTTATAGTTATCTATACTAAATTTGTCTAGAACTCGCTTAATGTAGGCGTCCTGGTATAAATAAATCTTACGAGTCGAGCGATCTCGAGTAATCCGAACACCTAAGTAGTAGCGTACTAGTCCGAGATCTTCTATATTAAAGCGCTTTTACAAGTCAAGCTTTAGCTAGTTGAGCTTTCTGCCTACCTTTAACATAATAAGTATATCGTTAATATACATATAAATAATAATGTCTTTGTCGAAATTAACGTAGATACAGTTATCGACGGTTGTTAGTTTAAATCTAAGTTCTTTAAGAGTAGCTCTAAGCTTTTATTACCAGAGTCTTAGAGACTACTTAAGGCTATAAAGGGCCTTGTTAAGCTTAACAATAAACTCTTATTATAAGACTAGATTGCCGGCGTCGTTAAACCATTTTGGTAGTAGCTAGCTATAAACATCTTTATCGATATCGCTATTTAAAAAGGCGCCGATGACATCTATTTGCTCAATCTTAAGGTTAAGAACAGCTGTAATAGCTATAATTGTCTTCTATAAAGTTAACTTAACCACCCCTACAAATGTCTAGAGGTAGTCTATCTTATAGACTTAACAGAAACCTTTAATAACCTAGCGAACTTTATATTTCTTAATATTATTATTCTTATCCCGCTTAGTCTTAAAGACGTATCTACTAGGTAAACAGCGTAAGTTGCTAGGCATCTTGTTACGCTTTATAAGAGTCTATGTCTTCTTACGCTTAAGTTGATCGTCCTCGGCTTTCTTCGTAGCGCGCCATTTGTAAGCATCGCTTCTAGTATATACTTCTTATAAAGTTTAAGGATCGTTGGAAACAATGTTAATATCTTCGATAGCGTGTAGAAACAAGTTAATGACTATAGAGTCCGAGTTGTTAATATTAGGTTTAGGACCTAACGTTATAAGGGTTAAGGTTAATTTAGTAGTGTCGATGCCTAAGGTATCCAAGTCTTAGCGCATCTATAGGCGGGTTCTTAGTCGAGTCTAAGGATTAGTAGGAGGATATACCTTATTCCTCGAGCCTAAAGGACGACCTCTAGCTCTCGGCGGCGGAATATTATCTTTAGAGTCTTGTTCAATTGCTTTAGAACCTTTAGAATCATTTTCATCAACCGTAGAATCGCTAGAATCGTTATTATCGACTCTCTTTTAAACGAATTCTAACACCCCTTACTCGAGATCGAACTTATCGTTAAACGCTGTAGGAGGGAACACCACTCGATATAGGTCAATTACAGGATCAAGGACAGCAACAGGCTCTTATACCTCCTTGTAAGGGTCATAATTCTTAGTCACTATATCGTAGGATTCGCTATCTAGACCTAAGATAAATCCTCCTTTATTAAATCGGACATCTAAAGATCGAACTAGGCGACTAAATACACCGAGGGAGGGAACCTAAACCTTCTAAATCCGACTACCTTCATACCTAACAAGAACACTAGTATAAGCTCGAGATTTAAGTTTCTTACTAGCAATTCGATCTTAAATTAGAATGTATATAAAGGTGCGGCATCCGAGTACTCGAAAGTACTTAACTGAGGGCTTGTTATCCTTACTAGGATAGACCGCGTTAAAGTAAGCTTTATATAGTATTACACCCTTTAGAATCGTATTTGCTAACTTATTTATAATCTCTATAATAGAGTGTAGTAGCTTACCCTAGAGCTTCGGATTAATATCTTAATCGAGGATTACACTTCTTAATCTCTCGACAACTATACAAATACTTCGTTTAGCGAGTCCGTCTTGTTTAGGTAAGCGTGGTATAGTTATCTCCTTAATGATTCTAAACTCTTTAATATAGTTCTTAATCTTATTAACGGAGTATTCTTTACTACTATCTAGCCGCCACTTCTTAATTTTAACACTATATTATATACGGATAAAGGCTTGTAGGTGCTTAATATAAGTCTACGTACCACTCTTCTTAACTGACAGATAATAGAATTTATACCGAGAAGCCTCGTCAGTCATAATTGTGCTATAATTGTAACCACCATATACTATTAGCGATATATAAAACACGTTACAATACATATAACCATATACCTCCTAAACTCGAGATTCGGGGTCAACTGTCTTTAGTCTATATCTTATCGGCTTTCTAGTTTTACAAGGATTATAAAGTAACTCGTCTTATACTAGTATAGGAATAGAATAGATCTCTATGTCCTTAACAACCTTTTAAGTAGTACGAACAGTCTCTATACCTAAGTAAGTAAGTCGATAATAATATAAGTATAAAGTTAGTTTAGCCTTTTAAATAGCTGTAGGTGTAAATACCGCTGCTACTTCTTTAGGTAAGTTGTCTAGAATATACTCTACTAACAAATACAACTTCTTATACGGCAGGTACGTGTACGGTGCTTCGATTAAATAGTAATTATCGTTAAGTAAACCCTAGGTGTTATTGTTAGATCGATCCTAGAGTCTTCTACTACTAATTGTACTACCGGATTGATTAAAGATCTTGCTAGAAAACAAGTTAATTCCGCCTTCTAGTATCTAGTAGCAGTTCTTTAAAACTACCTTTCGGTACTCGGTAGCTGAAGTCTTTAAGTGTAGGATAACAATTCCTACACCTAGAATACAAACCTCGCCACCTACAACTTTAGCACTTCCTATAAGTTATACGTTTAAGGTGGTAAAGCGAGTTCGGTTATAACAAATGTAAGCGTCAGTACTAGTATTATAAAGGAACTTAGCGCCCATCTGAGTTAAAGACGTACTCGAGTGTCGAAGCGACATGCTATAAGGCAAGCTAGCGTAGCTACACTGGTTCTTTAAATTGCTGTCCTTTGATGAGGAAGGGGCATTAGAACTACTACTAGGTAGGTTCTACTTTCGTCTAGTTCGTTCTTTGTATTCTACTCGTTGTACTAGATTTGTAGTAAAACAAACACCCCTAGAAATGCCTAGGTGCTTCTTGCTACAGCTTTTGCAAGTCTCTTTCTCGTTATCTTTTGACTTGTCTTTAGTGTTATTATTACTTTGATCTCGCTTAGTACTTGCCTTACTACTACTTCTTGTGTTAGACTTTGATAAACCAGAAGCGGTAGTTTTACTAGAATACATAGTATTAACAGGCTTCTTTTAGCGAACTTCGTTAAGAATATCCTTTTACAGCTCTTCTATTATTGGAATTTTAAGAGCCGGATTTATTTTAGCTTAGTAATAAAGCGAGTGTTTGATATTTACCCAAACAGGAAAGGTATTTCTAAGGGTACCGTAAAAGGTGATATGTCGAGAGCGGCGGTTAAAGGTATAACCTAAGGCGTTAATACGGCGATATAAATTGTTAAAGGCGTTTAAAAACTTAGTAAGATCGTTGTATCTCTTATATATTAATTACTACTACTCGACTACTAGATTATATAAAGTTGTATCTCTAGTTCCTTAATATCTGTCTTTAAGTACTGTCTAGGCTTATATAGCTATAAGGACCCCTTAGATCACGTGTGCAGCATCGCTAGCGCAGTTTGTTTAAATAGCTCGAATTACAGTCGTATTAGTAATCTTATAATTAGTCTATCTTCTAATCTCCTCCTCGGTATAATGTTCACCCTTCTAAATAACCTTTAGAACTTCTTTAGGAACTTTATAGTTCGGATTAATAACTTCTTTAATATTTAATTATATTAGTAGACAGCGAAGAGTAGTCTTTTATTATTAAAAGCCTTCTTTACCCCTAAGCTTCGACTTTTCCGAGAACTTAAAACCGGCGTTATTGCCTTGTAAGGCCATATTACGGTATGGCTTTAGTATAGTAGCTCTTTGTAGCACTAGAGGGGACAAGGGTTAAGGATCGCTATCTCTACTAGATTTACTATCTAAGGAATCGCCGTTACCCGAGTCTTCTAGGTCGTTCGATATTCTAAGGTCGTCGAGTCTCGAATAAGGCGGGGAAACTAGCGGAATTTATAGATATAAGGCGTCGCTTTACCGGGTTAGAATACGCGGGTATAATAGGCCGCTTTGTTGAGTTAGTTAAAATAGGGTTTCGCCGTCTGATTTACTATAAATATCGGTATTTACAAATAGATCTACCTTAGTTAGAGGGCTTAATAGGTTAGGAGGGATTTCTTTGTAAGCGTTAACGAAAGTACTATAGAGTATAGGGCTATTTTATACTAGGTCGTCACGTTAAGTCTGTTAATCGTTACTAACGTCCTCTATAACTTCCGCTCGAGTTTGTAATTCTACAGTCAGTCTCGTAGCGTCGGCCTAAGAGACGAACTAGCCTCTTTAGTTCCGAGGTCTTCGATTTAATGCTTGCTTGTTTTTAGGGCGGGATGACATAAGTTGACTATCTCCGAGCCTGGCTAAGTGACCGCTTTTACTCAGGCTTTTAAAGTCGAATTATCGACAGAAAAGAGGGGGAAAAGATTAATCTATATTAACAGACGCGATAAGGCGCCACCTTGATACCCTTTAGCTTTAGCCTCCGAGCTCATAACCTGTTGCCAGGTCTTCTTACAGTAGTACAGCGGATGCTTTAGGGCAACAAAGTAGGAAAGGAAAATAGTTGTATTAGATGCGGTGAGACTTCTAAGTCTCTGGCTACAGGAGGGCTATTTATCTTGCTAGCGCTGCTAGCGCTATGACCATCTACCCCGCTCTCCCGCTCGGCGGCGGGAGCCTTTGATTTGTAATAACCGTAAGTGAATGGAAATAGTCAGGTATCCCACAGGCTCCCACAGGATCACCTGACAACAAATTATTAGTAAGTATATTAAACGTTAGTAGCGGTTTTACGTTACTACGCTAGTATCTTACGATATTATTCTAGGACAACCTTAGCTAGCTCTTTATAATCTAAACGTAGACTAGGTAGGACGAGTTATCGACTTTTACTTAGGGTTTTATAAGGCCTACTATATTCTAAAAAGATTAGATACTATACGAGTTACCTACGTAAGAGAGGAGAATTAAGTACTACTACTATAGAAAGTAGGCGCTACCGCTTTTTATACGCTTATAAAGACTTATAGAGTTAAGGTGTTCTCTTTATCCCTCTTTAAGATTAATTAGTATTTATAGAGGTCGGGGATAGTTTTAGACGACTCTTTAGTTAAAGAACCTTGTTAGATTTGTCTTAAGAATCTTAATAGCCCTTAGTAGATAGAGCGTATTTTATAAGAGGGTTCCTTTTTACCCTTACCTAACTTTAATATCCCTATAACTCGACAATAAAGAGCCTTAGAGCTCTATTTACGTAGCGTATTAATAGAGGACGTAGAAATTACTTTACAACTAAATTTAAAAGTCGACCCTACTTCTCTATTACTATAACACTACTATCGTTACTTACTACTTTTTAACAGAGACGTAGCTAATACCCTACTACTATACCGGGATTATAATCTCTATATTAAACTTAAGCCTAATAAGACTCTACCTTATAGTAAGCTATATAATATGTCTAAACTAGAGCTTCTAGTTTTATAAAAGTACCTTAAGGAATAGTTAGATAAAGGCTTTATCTACGCGAGTACTTTACCTACTATATCGCTAGTTTTATTTATAAAGAAGCCTAGCGGTGGCCTTCGCTTTTATATAGACTATCGACTTCTAAACGATATTACTATTAAGAACCGGTATCCTATTCTACTAATTTAAGAGACTCTTTAACGCTTAAGTAAAGCTCGATACTTTATAAAGCTCGACGTAATCGCTATATTTAATTAAATTAGGATAAAGGAAGGAGACGAATAGCTTACTACTTTTAACACTAGATATAGCTTATTCGAGTCTCTTATTATACCTTTCGGCCTTATAAATGCCCTAGCTACCTTTTAAGCCCGAATTAACAAGGTTCTTCGTCTGTTCCTAGATATCTTTTATACTACTTTTATAGACAACGTACTAGTCTATTCTAATAACCTTTAATCCTATCGCTAGTACGTCTACTAAGTCTTTAATACTCTTTAAGCCGCGAGACTAAATTTAGATATATAGAAGTGTAATTTTAAAGTATAAGAGGTTAAGTACCTTAGTATAATAATTAATACTAAAGGGGTATAAATAGACCTAGAGAAAGTCTCTATAGTTATTTATTAGTAGACGCTGTCTAATCTTAAGGACTTATAAGCCTTTCTTAGGTTTTTAAACTTTTACTGTCGCTTTATTAAGGACTTCTTATATATTATTAAACCTCTTAATTTCCTGTCCTAGTAAGGTGTGTCCTAGTCCTAGGATTCGGATTATAAGTACGTATTCTAGACTCTTAAGCGAGCCTTTATTTTAGCCTCTATTCTTCGACACTTTAATTATACTAAAGAAGTAGTCTTAGAATGTGACTCTTTAGATTTTATGTCTGCTATAATACTTTCTTAGTACTTTAATAGCGTTTTACACCTTGTTACATTTATGTCTAGGGTCTTTAACCCCGCCGAGTATAATTACGAGATCTACGACAAGGAGCTCCTTACTATTATATAAGCTTTTAAATCCTAGTAAGCCGAGCTAGCCAGCGTCGAATACCCGATTTTAGTTCTTATAGACCACCAGAATCTTAAGTATTTTATAACTACTAAGTATCTCACCCGTCGCTAAGTACGCTAGAGTAAGTTCTTGTCTTCTTTTGATTTTGTTATTAAAGTGGCCCCCGTAAGAGACCTTGTTAAGCCCGATTCTTTAACTCGCCGCTCCTAGGATTTACCCTAGGACTCGGACGACCCTTGTCTAAAATACTAAGACTAGGCCCTACTTAAGGAACGTAATTTAGACCCTACCTTACGCCTGTCACCTATTTAACTTAGCGAGATTAAGGAATCTGACGATTAGAGGATTACCCGTATACTTAAAGAGGGTTATCCTAACGACCCCTTTTAGAAGCGAGTATCTACTAAAATAAATCGTATTAACCGTACTCTACACTCTAAAGAGGTGTCGCTATTAGAGTATATGATTCGCGATAATTAGTTATACTTCTAAGACCGCTTATACGTTCCTAACACTAGTTTACGTATATAGCTACTTTAAAAGAGCTACGATTCCGTCGAGAGCGGCCACCTAGGACGAAACAAGCTATTCGAGTTAGTTTCTCGCTATTATTAGTAGCTAAAGCTTTACCACGATATAGCTTAGTTTTATAAAGCTTGTAAGAATTACGCTCGTAATAAGCACTCTTAACTTCGTTATTAGGGCACTCTAAAACCACTCCTACTCCTACTTTAGCGTTAGACCGACTTGTCTATAGATTTTATAGGACCTATTACTCGAGTAGACGGCTTTAACTAGATAATAGTAGTAACCGACAGACTTTCTAAGGACTGCTATATCATTCCTTATAAAACGACTATAACAGCCGCCGACTTAGCTTATATCTTCGTTCGAGATATTTAGAAGCTCTACAGACTCCCTAGTTTAATTGTCTCTAATCGAGGAACCTTATTTATATCTAACTTCTAGAAAACTGTCTATAAGATACTATAAATTTAAGTACAGCTCTTGACAGCGTACTACCCTAAGACCGATGGCTAGACTAAAATTATAAATAAGTCGGTAGCGAAATATCTTCGACTTTATTTAGACTTCGCCTAGAAAAAGTAGGTATAATACCTTCCTTTAGTAGAATTCGCTATAAGGAACGTTATAAATAGTTCGACTAGAATGTCCCCCTTCTTCGCGAACTACGGTTACTATCCTAGGCTAAGCTTTTTACTACTAAGAGACCTAGATTCTTTATTACTAAAAGAACTAGCTAGTACGTAGTTCGTACAAAAGATGTAAGAAATCCTCGAATTACTTCGAACTAATCTACTAGCTACTCGGGACTCTATAGAATCCTCGGCTAATAATTCGAGAACTCCTGCTCCTAACTATCGAGTAGGCGATTTAGTACTATTAAGTACTAAGAACATCCCGTCTACGCGTCCTATTCTAAAGTTTAACGCTAAGTTTATTAGTCCGTTCCGCGTTTTATAAAAAGTTAACTCGTACGCTTATAAGCTAGACTTGCTAGTCGAACTTAAAGCTATCTACCTAGTCTTTTATACTAATTTATTACGTCCCTTAACAGGTACTCCGCTCCCTAGCTAGTCTAATCCGCTAGCGATGCCGGTGGCACTTAATAATAGTAGTTAAGAGCTCTAGGCTATCGATAAAATCGTCGACTCTCGACGTTAAGACGGCTAATTTTAGTATCTTGTCTAGTAGCGAGGTTATAATAAGAGTACCTAGGAGCCTCTTAAAAACGTCTTTTCGAGGTCTATATCTTACGCTCTATTCTATCGTTCGTTTCCTAATAGGCTATAACCTACTTCCGAGGAACTATAGGCTGCTCGCGCTTCGAAGTAGTAGGGTTTTAGTATAAGGGGGGGCCTTATATAAAGGTTCGATTTTAAGTTTATGGTAAATAGATTTGTACGTGTTAGTCGCTTAGGTAAATAGGGGTAAAGTGCGGGGTATAAGCGAAAGTAAATAGTGCTATTGTAAGTGTAGGGTATTCTAGGTTCTGTAGCTATTTAGTTAGTTCTACCGCGAGGAGTTCTCCTTCTCTCCTTGCGGACAATCTACTTATTATTCCACCTTGACAAAAAGTAATTATAATCTAGTAGTCCTACTTTAATCTCTACTCTTACTACAACCTCTACTCTTGCTACGACTTCTACGAACTAGGCTATAATAATAGAGGACACGACGAATACCTTAAGTTAGCTAGTACTAATAAATACGCTAAACGGAACTTAAGGGCTTTACGGTCCTACTAGAACCTACCTACCTAGATTGTAATCTCTATAGTACTAGTAGAGATAACACTAAGCTACTACTAATACTACTATAAACCTACCTATCGCTAATGCTATAATAATACCTTTGTCTTCGCTATCTTCTACTAACTCTATAATAACGCCGTCGATTCGCGTTCTAAGCGATATCTTAGATATGTTTAATAGGGCCTTTATCTTAAAGTTTAGCTACGAAATTATAAACGTTCGTAAATACTCTACGAACGAAGCTACAAAATTCGGTAGTATAGGGGACAATTTTATACTAAAGCTATAAAACTTCTATAATATTCATATTAGTACTAGACTGTGGGTTAAGGAATAAGTGGCGGCGATGCGGGCTATACTTAAAGGAGTAGCAGCGACGTACTTTAAAGCCTCTATTTGTAACTTACCTATAATACCATCTATATAACAAGCTGTAGGCCTTCTATAAAGCTAATTCGAAGGACCTAAATACTAATAACAATCTCTAGTAGAATAGAATAGTATTAACCTAGATAAGGTCCGAGAATAGAACCTAGAGAAGACGCTGCTATAGTACTTTAATATTATATTAGCTAGAATATACGACTTAAGAACTAAACTCCTCCTAGAATTTAGGGGGGATCTTGTCTTTTACAACTAAATTATACTAGCCTGTTGGGAAACATCTACTTATAGGGACACTATTACTAAACTACCTATAGACGTACTAACGTTCGACATCTAGAATTTCATTCTATTCTAGATCCCCCCTCTAGAAGGATTCTATTCTATTTGATCTAAGTCTAGAAGAATTCTATTCTATACCCCTTATTCCATGGAATAAAATCACGTGGCGCGGAAAAAAGTCCACTAGGCCTGATAGACCAATAGGAAGGCCGCATTTACTATAGTCTGTACGTATTGCGTACACTATAAACTTTAGGAATTGTAGATTCTTATTAACACTACGACTAAACTAGTGACGAGGAAATTAATACTTGTTAGGGTAGAATATTAGTTAGATTGTCCACAAGAAGAGAAGAAGAGAACTCCCTTGCGAAGGAACTATTTAATTGACTACAAATTAGCCCTCTTACTACTTACCCCTTATTACCCCTCCCCTATTCACTTCGCTTGCCAATTACCCCTTATTACTCCTTCCCTATTCACTTCACTTAACAATTACCCCTTATTACTCCTCCTCTATTTACTACTACTAGGATAGTCACGTGCCACATTAAAACCTTCACACAGACAGCAGTAGGAAGGAGAGGCTAGAGGCTATATTCTAGCCCCGCTTTAACCCTTAATTCTAAGGGTTTTCTGGGTCCGGTCTTGTTTCAACCCTATTTTTACCCCTAATTCTACCTACATTTTAGACCTACTAAATCTAGCCCTGCTAGAGCCTCTAGACCACTCCTAGCCTTTCCTATCCTGCACCCTAGCCAGGATAGGAAGATACGATTGGCTCGGATTAGAAAGGAAAGGATAACCTAGTGATCTTTACGAAATAGAACGGAGATTCCTGTAGATAGGAGTGGCGAAGAGGGGAGATACTATACACTGATTTTAGCCGTACGCTAGGATTCAAGACTTATAAATGTACGCCCTACAATTTATATAAATTTATTAAATTAAAGCTAGTAGGTGTATTTTGTTCAGCTAATTAAGGCGTATCTTTCTATCTATTAAAATAATTATTAAGTGTAGTTGTAGTTGTGGTGTTGTAGTAAAAGTGTGATTCTCGGTTTTGGTGTGGTTTACTTTGGGTGTCCTGTATTGTATGATGGATCATACTCTGACGCTACAAGTCGAAGAACTTATCCAAGAACTTATCCGAGAACTTATCCAAGAACTTATCCGAAGCCATGTGTCTCTTCCAGATTGGAGCAGTAGTGATACATATTGAAGCGTGAAAAAGTAATATATAATGAGAAGAACCAGCCCTAAGTATTTGAATCCCTTACAAACACATACACTCTCCCTCTCTCTACACACACACACACATTCTCCATTAGAAGCAGCACCCCAACCCACGCAAAATGTGTAATTATGTTGACAACGCCTTCTCATATTCCGAATGCAAGCAGAGCCACACCTTCCCTGGGCGGTCATACCATTACTGTTCAAAAGGCAGTGCTGCGGCCGGCGCTTGTAGCAATCTAGCGCCAGCTAAAGGATTGAATGGACAACTGATTACATTTGGCAGTTCCAAGAAGCCCGTGAAATGCCCGATCTGCGCTTAAGCTCCTTCAGGTAGAGCCCCATTTCACTTTGTTATCGCCTTGTTAATCTGTGGGCAAGGAATACCAATCCAAGAACCGAAACTACGATTGTTATCTGGAGGGTGGGTGGAGGGAAGGAACTTGTTCTAGCACAGGAGTTGATGGCTGGGTAGTGTTAGTGAATAACATTGAAAGGGAAATTAACAAATGACACACCTTCAAGAACATCATTTGCACTTATAAATCTGCCTTGCCAGCACCCTGTGATGATATTCCCTATTGGCCCTAGCCTTTTTGTCTCAGGAAACTTAGATTGTTTAAACAACCTAGTGATTTCTATCTCTTCAAGCCCAGGTTCGTATGGAGGATGGCCAGTCGAAATCTCGTAGAGGGTAGAGCCAAGGGCAAACAGGTCTGCCTGTGTTGATTTGAGATCACTTCTAGGGCATCTGTGGCTCGCAGTCACCGCAACGGACGGATCGCAGCCATCTAATGAGGAACCACTAAAGTCGAGAAGCTTCGCGTGTAGGCTATCGTCCAAGGCAATGTTGTCGCATGTGAGGTCTGCATGGACGACGTTCACTGAATGAACAAAGGCAAGCGTACTAGTAACTTGTTGAGCCCATTGAAGGCGTTGCTTGGTATCAATCTCATGGGTTTGGATATATTGGCGGAGTCCATTCTTGCTCGCATATTCTAACCGGATGCCGGATTCAAAAGTGCCATAATAATACAGAAGGCCTTCGTGCCCGCCGTGTTGCTGGAACCGCTCGTAAATCTGTTTTTCAACTTCGATAGCGGGCTCTTCTTCTTTTTGGTGAGGATATTTAACAACAGTTTCTGAGGACGGGTCCAGGTACACCATGGCTGTAATTCCAGAGGCGACGTAGTTCGTTATGTTGAACCCTGTCGGGATTCTGATTTCCGTCATCTTTTGGTAGGGTCGCTCCAAAGCTAATGTGAATTGGAGTGTATGTTTCTTCGATAGAAGTACAGAGAGAGGGATTTTATCCCTAACACGGTGCTAGGAAATATATTTGCAGCAGAGAAGATTGCAAAGGGGGTGAGCGCACATCCTAATTTAACAAACGGGGGTCGTCAGCGCACGGACGCGTCGTCCAGCTGACAGAACCCCTAAGGCCAGTCTCGTAGTACCCCCCCTGTTAATTCCCTTTTTAAGTAATTAACAAGGGTTAAAATCAGAATCTGCAACTCCAGGGCAGGGGAGAGGCAGGGGAGAGGTTAGGAAGTGTCTCACTACCGAGTACTCCTAGTACTTGGCGGATTCCTATTAGGTAAGGTAAGCAGGCACTAGTAGGCTTAGTACCTACACAAGTAGGGCTTAGTACCTACACAAGTAGGCTTAGGACCTATACAAATAATATAATTAGGTAAAAGTTAACTAATAATTATTAGCTTAATATAAAATTATATCTACAAATCTAGGGCTTTCTAATAGTACAAATACTATTACGACATCTACTCTAATAAGAAAGATACTAGCTGTTAGGGTGGGGTATTGAGTAGATTGTTCGCAAGGAGATAAGGAGAGAGCTGCTCCTTGCGATAAGACTATATAGCTAGCTAGCCACCATTCCCAGGCCATTCCCGGCACCCCTATTCACTACTACCAGGAGAATCACGTGATACACCCCGATTCACCATGAACTATGAAAAATCGAATCCTTTACAATATATAGCTAGCTAACCAGTACCCCTATTCTACTACAAGGGGCATCACGTGCTACATCCCAACATCACGTGCTAAATTCCAATTCACTATAAAGATCAAATCCTTCACACTAGCGTTTGAATTCTTTAGCTTTAAAAACACCCCCTACTAGTATATACTTAGCTACTCTACTACTCTCTACTATCTCTATATTTGCACGATTTATAGGTATGGCCTCTAGTACTACAAGAGTGGTCTAAGAGGCTCTGTTAATTTTTACATCGTTGTGGAGCCTCTTAGTCTAAGAATGTGAGCGTACTATCCTAGCGATTGTAGATTTTAATGCCTGAGGCTTTACAAATGAAATTACGTTGTAAATAAGGGGCCTGGACCGACGGGAACTGTTGTTCACTTGTATATATTAAGGTATGAATTATTGCATTATTATGTATATATCGTTTAATGAAATAGAAAGTTGAAATTACGTGTTATAATATCCGTAAGATACTATATTAACTCCTCCTTGGTACTTGATACTATTCATGTTTCTTAGCCAGTTTCCAGCCTTTCACCCAGGTCATTCTATTTTCCTCTGCTGTTATACACATTAGTGTAATAGGCATGTTAAACTTTTCTATAACGCGAAATACAGGCACTCCGTCATCAGATTTTAATGGAAGAGAGCATGTATTCCTAATGTGTTGGTATAACTTGGAAGGGATAATAGTAAGGGCATATCGGGTGCCAAAGGGTGAACAACAAGCATATAAAATGGTATGCTAAATAATCGTTGATGTGTTGATGTTGTGTCTACTACGTAGAATCCAGGGTATATATAGCCCTGGATTATTACGTGAGTAAACACATGGAATATATCCTAATATAATGCTCTCTTCTATTGGCATGTTAATTATTTTCCCTGTTTTGTCTGGACTAATTATAAAAATATTCTCATCTTTTAACGATAGGATAGCAGTTTGTTGCTTGCCTATGGCAATAGAAGAGTTTTTTTGGGCTCTTCCATAAAAGTCGACTCAGTCTATTCAACAGCATCACGGATATTAAGACGGATTTTCGTGTTCTCAAATCGAACCTCTTGCTTCGTCTTATCGTATTTGTGTTCTCTTAGCGAGTTGAAGAGCTTCTCTTTACGATAAGCAACATTACTACCCGAATCCGAGACTATAAGAGTGATATTAATCCATTCAGAAGAATTATGAAACGGCTGTTTATCAGAAGAACCGTTATATAGTTTTGTAAGATCATATCCCACAAGAGTAGGGTTGGGTCGATGTACCGGTAGACGATCGGTACCATATAAATTGTCGACAGCTTCAAACCATGACTCGTCTTTAAATATCGTCTCCCAGACTCTTGTAGACATTTTCTGCGCTGATGTAAAGTCAAATCTACCAGCAAAGGCTCGACCCAACTTCGCTCGAGACAATGGATTAAGAGATGCTACTATTAGATGTCCTACATCCCTTGAGATAATTGATATATAATCTCTTTTTGAGGTCATTTTTAGTGATGATATATCTATCTGTAGAATGTTTCCTGTATAAAATACTTCACTCTTGTCTTACAGCCTTTTATATTAAATTTGGTGGGTCTATACCTTCTAGAGTATATGTGCCTAGCTCTGGACGTATACCTAGAATAGAGTAAAGGAGTCTACTTTTCTGGCACTTTACGCGTACGCACGTACTACCAATACTAATCATAAAGTAGGGCATCTAATTACGCCGTGTAATTGGTTAGCGAGTCTAGTAGTATACTTGAGTGATGTATAGTAAGGATATAGTAAGATAAGGACGATTTTATAAGGGAAGAATGAAGTAATAATTTCTATAGAATATTTAGGGATTTCTCTCTATATTTATACGCGTTACTATATAATTTATTACGTTACGAAGTAAGGCGCTTAGAGAATATCTCTTACATCTTTATCGTCGCGTTTTTGCGTGTTATAGTATAAGGCTCCTAGATAAACCTATATTCTAAGCATTTAAGCCTTAGAACGACCTATTTATCGTATCCACCTACGTGCACGTCCGGAGCTAGGCACATGTACTCTAGAAGGGATACTCTTTAAACCTAGTTAGTTTGCGAGACTTGAGTTTTGAATTTTAGCAATAATGAATATAAAACTCAGATGTTTCTACACTTAAATATATCAAAATCTTTTAAACAGAAACAGGATCTAAGAGAGGCTATATTAATAATATATACACCGACTCAACTAGCTGATTAAATGCTAGGTGATATTGAAATTTTAGTGTAATATTCCGGATCAGTAAAGCGAGGTGAAGATTAATAAGCAACTGGAGCCTTTTTACACTTTCTCCATGGCAGGACAAACTAATAAGATTAAATCTCAGCATACATCTAACTGCCAATTCGAACTGTAAAACAGTTCAACGGAAGCCATGATTACTGCACGCAAACATATCCCAAACAACCATATAAATAAAGCTCTTTATGGGAACTCGGCTCAGAACTGCATTGAAGCTTGGTTGACAAAACCAACTCTCTCTTGGGGTGGTTAGAAAGCAGTAGCGATAAGTTCTTGGTAAAGCTAATCCCCATAATAGGAGGTCAACTTCAAACATGACGTATGACGACAGTATACTCCCTGGACCTCGTGAAGCCGCCGAGGTCCTGTAGCTAGAAGCTCGCAATGCACATCCTTCCTGCAGCCGAGGACCAGGGACTGTTTTGCAGTTGCCTTCCGTTGCTCGCGTCTCCCTACAACTATCTAGTCCTCAGTGATGGCAAAAGGGACGGAGTATATCCCTAGTGATTAGGCGTTTTCCTAGTAATATTCAGCTTTCTTGAATTGGGGTCATGGCCTTCGCTTTCTACTCCCTTCCACCATTGCTCCTTCCCTTCTAGCATTACAATTCCGAGGCATGGGTCTCTGGAATTTCATGTACACCGCGGGAAGCCGCCCTGGTCTAGTTCAGGCTCGGCTCTGCCACGCCTTGCTCACAAGCCTCCTTTAAGTCTATACCGGATTGCCATCCTTGCACGACTCTGATACCCATTCAATATTCATCCTGATAGTACTACTCTCCATTTGTGCAATTTTACGATTCTAATTTAGCGTGTCCGGAAGGTTTAATTTGGGCCATTCCCTAGTATCTTTAGGTAAAGCGAATGTCATAAAGACTACAAAACCTTTAATAATCGTATGGAAAGTTCGGCTATCTGACATAGATCTAGGTGGCTCTTAGCGTATGAAATAAAACAAAACAAGTTACTCTTACCGCCCACTATGTAGTATATCAACTTCTATAGGTTTACACCTAGCTCCTTCCATGTAAGCAGTAGAGATGCCAAGTAAACCATTTAGTATATTTTCTACCGGTAACGATTTAAGGTGTGTATTCTTATAGAGTCGAACTTGTGCTCCACTACTCCATACCTGTACTATAAGATAATGGTTCTCTTTTCCTTTCGCAAAGCAGTAGGCGTAATTAGGTTTAGGACCAAAGATCCTAGAATACACCGAGGGAAAAAATGCTGAAGAGTATTTCGAGTAAGCTAGAGTATAATAGTTAGTTCGAAAGCTTAGTAAATACTATTCTACGCCTACCGTATTATCAAGAACATATTGTTAGCAAAGATATAACCTCTCTTTATCCTAGGAGCTGGTAAATCAACCCCTGGGGGTTAGGTAAATCGACTTCCCCCCCTCGCGTAATCGTAAAAATTCACCGCCCTACCCTTTTAGTTATAAATAAAGTTCCTATTTAGGCGGTGATGTTTTTTTTTCTAGAGCTAGTAGTTAGGTAATAAATCTTTTTACTCGCGCACCTTAACTTTAAAGCTATTCGCACTTATAGCCACCTAATATAGTACAACTACTAGAGTCTCCTAGCACACAATTACCTCGACTCTAAGTTAAAATGCCGAGTTTCTACAGGCTCTACACAAGTAACTAAGAGACCTCGACGCGGTATCTTTTATATAAGAACTAGTAGATATTACTTTAATTAAGCTTATTTCTTGTTATTTGCCGTTTGTAATACTTGTAGTACTTATAGATAGAGCTATAGATAGGACTACAAGTTAAAAAAAAAAAAAAAAAACATCTCGCGATACTATCGTAGACGGATTTTATATAGGACTCAATTACTTTAGCTAAAACTTAACTTTTTAACTTAATTTTTTTAAAACACTTCCTATATGATAAGGAATAGAGATATTAATTAATCAGAGAGGGTCACTATAATTTTTATAGCGTAGTGTTAAGAGTAATATAAGGTTAGTACGGATAACGCACCAAAAGCTCGAACCACCAATTAGGCGAGGGGGGGGAGTCGATTTACCACCTCCCCTTTATCCTGGCCGCTCTTTCCCATTACCTTATTGTTGCGATATTCCAGCATTCCTTGCGTATGCTACATTCCTTAGTTCGTAGCAGTAGCACCACATTCCTTAGTTCGTAGAACAGTAGCAGCAGTTTTAACCACTGCCCGCAGGTGTACTAGAAGGGGGAAAACCACGTGACGTGGTCTACGGGTATATTAAGGATTCAAAAAAGCTCTCATATAGAGGCTTCGCATTCAATGGGTAAATGCAATGTATTATAATGTAGTAGAAGATCATCGACGAGAAAAAGACTAATGCGAAGTAACACAAAGGTCACCAGTAAAGCCACTAGTATCTTGAATATAAAATCCCTAATTGAGATTCTAGCCTAATTACCGACACTCATAGTGGATAGAATTAAGTGGTAGTAAATAGCTCACTTATCACTGTAACTTTTCTGGTAAATTGTAATAACATGATTAGCCAAATATTATAGGACAACTGGAAAAGAGGGGCTAGAGGATCTAGCTCAATCAAATTAAATTTAATTTAATTCAAATGACTAGAGAACACATGGCCTACTGCGACTTCTTTGGTTCACTGAAAGTGGAACTATGTCCATGCAAGATAGGCAACTACCTCAAAACTGCCAGCCAGGCTTCAGCGGAACAAAATGCCCTTATCCTTTCCAAAGTGACCTGGAGACCAGACAAAAGAACAAGTCAACCAATCTTCAACCCTCAATGCCACGCTGAAGATATCCTGCGCCCTTTGAAAGTACATCTGCGATACTGCAGATTAGGCTAGACACATATGTACGCAACAAAAAGGGTGGTGTAAGACATCAACTTTAGACCACCTCATCATTACTCGTACTCATGAAGAAATGTGAGCGCAAGGTAGTTGTGGGGAACCCCTTGAAACTCTGGCGGCTACGGGAATTGAAGGTGTATGACTGCATGACATATTGAGCGTGCGAAAATTTTGCGGGGTAGGGCATATATCGGTTACGTGCTGTAAGCTGATAGGCACAGTGTCTGGTCTGCCTAGCTATGCACATTGCAAGGCATCTCCCGTGATACCATGTTATGGAAGTGGCTTCATTTCTGGTCGTGTAACCTGACAGTATGTACCGACAAGGTCACCGTGACTGTTCAGGGTAATTGTTCAGTGGCTGGGAGATGGGGGCCTTGGTACAATGAAAACGTACCATGCGGGTTCTCTGACTGAGTGCCTTCCCAATTCAGTGTAGGTTTCTTTTCGTCAAATCAAAACATATGAGCAAGGTTTCAAGGGTGAAAAGTCGACATGTAAGCACTAAGCAATATCACGGATAAAGGCAACCTTCCGGGGTACGGTAATACATTCTCCATAAGGCTGGAAATACAAATGTGACAAGAGAGCTGTGATAGGTCATTGGGAAGTCATGGTATATTTTATGTCTGTGTCCTTGCGATACATCCGGGTATGTGATGGTCGGCCGGCATCAAAAGGCTATGCGATTTCAGCCTTAATACATGCCAGGCGAATTGATCGATAATCAAAGTTCCAGGTTTTCGAGACCCTCGACCAAGTACCAGCCAAACAGATTCCAGAACCGCAAAGTCAAGGTATAAGCAGCCGGGCGAGGAGCGGGTCGATCAAGGTCAAGGATAATCTGCAGTCATCATTGCAGAACGGCCTTATGTGTTAGAGTTCGTCGGCGGATAGCTCGACTGAAGAGGAACTCTTTGCATCTTCCCGCATGAACGACTTTCGAAAAAACTGTCTCCGTGGCTGACTGTATCTCACAACAGATGGGTATAAACGCTTGTGAAATCGAGATATTAACCATCAAGGTGCTTATTCGTCATTGATCTTGAGATACGAGCCCTCGGATGTGATCCTAGCCTCCATGGGTTCTTGATTTCGACACGTGATATGCCTCGTTTTCCAGACGATGATAGTTCTAAATAGAATGGGACCACCCAAAGGATTGTATCGTATCAAGGGAGCCCTTTCGGTACTTGTGGGAAAAGGTTTGGATTTTGCAAGCGCTCACGGTTTCGCTTGGCGATTTCGGCATTTCTCTTCTTTTCGATCCGCTGTTGGTAGAACATCTTTGCAAGAGCAAAGACCCGTGGCTCTTCCTCTGGTACTGTGGACTCTTCGGGCTTCTTCTAATTAGATGTGAGTTAAACCCTCTTTTTTGAACTCGAGGAATAACCGTACCTTTTCCTCGGATTTGGTTTCCTCCTTCTCATCATCTTCCTTGTCCTTGTCCTTGTCCTTGTCCTTTTTGTCTTTTTCTTTTTCCTTTTCTTTCTTCTTCTTCTTCTGCTTCTCTTCAAATTCCTTCTTCACTCTTTCTACTTCGGCTTCCATCTCTTTCTTCTTCTTCGCCGCAACGGCCGCTTCGTCGATGATGGGAGTGCAAAACTTCCGGTCCTTGATATGACCAGGACAGACGAAGAAGAAATCCTTTAAATTTGTTAGAATGGAGCAGAAAACAATTCTCAGAACAAGTGAAACTTTTCACCTGCCTTGTTATCGGGTGCAACAAGTACACTACTACTGGGCTTGAAGCATATCTCGCAAGGTTTAGAAGCTGTGTCAGCGACCTTGCGGTGAGTATAGATGTTGAGAAAGGAAGTCGCCATGGCAATGAGCCTTAGCACTATGTTTTTTTTCCCACAGACGCTTTTTCGATGGCAGATATCGATGGCAGATATCGGGATTTGGTACATTACCGACAGTACTGACAGTACCTGACGTTGCAAGAAACAATGTGATGGATGTGCTGTCGCTCGGAGTCAGGTGATGTGTTCCTCCAAGTTCTGGGCACCTCCAGCTGGAGCTGGTGCTGCAGGTGTGAGTGGAGATGATGCTCCGAAGTTCCGGTGTCGGTGCCACTCCGATACTGTACGAGCCCTAGGAGTGAGTACCTACGAGTACTCACCAGGTCATCTCCACTCATGCCTGCAGCACAGCTCCCAGCTGGAGATGCCCAGAACTTGGAGGAACACATCACCTGACTCCGAGCGACAACATCACCTGACTCTGAGCGACAGCCCGAGCACATGACATTATTTCTTGCAACGGTACCTGCTTGTACCTGCTTGTACCTAATGACATTAGCGTTGAATACCTAGGTAGACAAGTGAATAGACAAGCAGCTCTTGTTGTTCCAATACTATATCACCCGTTGAGAAATTACTCTTGAGAAATTACCGTACTCTTGAATGTTGAAACGAAAAAAAAAAGAAGTCTGCTACAGTATCGAGTACTCGTACTCTACTAGAGTACAATGGCGAGGGTGTCTCGAGGGTGGCTCAGTGGCATCGCTGTCATCCCCGGGGCCGTGGACCACTGGACCCCGCCATCGGAGCATCAGGAGCATCAGGAGCCCTGGATTCATGTTATCGTGATCCCTGCAAAAATTCTTTTCCAAGGACTCATACCCCGCCATTACTCCGTACCATCTATTCTTTCTATGACACAACAGAACCTAAAGACACCCCCAACAAATCCCAACAATCCCAATCCTGTCAATTGACCTCTAGAATTACAACTCACATTACCTAGGTATACATCAAACATGGCTGAACAAAAGAAAGCAGAGAACATGCTATGGGGAGGCCGATTTACGGGTACGTCAGAGAACAATGGCAAACGACGCCCGCAATAGCAATACTAATCTTTGCAGGCGGTCTCGACCCTCTGATGGTTGCATACAATGAGTCAATCTACTTCGACCGACACCTATACGCCCAAGATATTGCAGGAAGCATCGCATGGGCACGCGCAAACCAAAAAGCCGGCATTCTCACCCCTGAGGAATTCGCAGCAATTGAATCCGGCTTCGAGAAGGTCAAGGAAGAATGGGTTTCCAACACATTCAAGATCATCCCAGGTGTTGACGAGGATATCCACACAGCCAACGAGAGACGACTGGGCGAAATCATTGGGAAAGAAATTGGAGGGAAGTTACACACAGGCAGAAGTCGAAATGAACAGGTCGCAACTGACATGCGATTGTGGTTACGTGACGAGTTGCGAACGATTGAGAAACACTTGGTTGACTTTCTGAAAGTTACTGCTGCCAGAGCCGAGAAGGAGATTGATCATATCATGCCGGGATACACACATTTGCAACGCGCCCAGCCAATTAGATGGAGTCACTGGATGTTGTCTTACGGAACTGCTTTTGCCGCTGATCTCGAACGACTACGCGAGGTTATCTCGCGTGTGAACCAGAGTCCCCTGGGTGCTGGTGCTCTTGCTGGAAACTGCTTTGGCTTGGATAGACAGGAAATGGCTGAGGAGTTGGGCTTTGAGGGGTTGATCTGGAACAGTATGGCAGCAGTTTCGAGTCGTGACTTTGTTGTTGAGGCCATGCAGTGGGGAAGCACATTGATGATGCACATGTCTCGGTAGGTTGCCTTGAGAAAAGTCCCACGATACGTTCTAACAGACATTTCTAGATGGGCAGAGGATCTCATCGTCTACTCCACTGGAGAGTTTGCATACGTCAGATTAGCCGACGCATATTCTACAGGAAGTTCCCTCATGCCTCAAAAGAAGAACCCAGACTCCCTGGAATTACTAAGAGGAAAGTCTGGACGTGCTTTTGGGCACATGGCCGGTCTAATGATGACTGTCAAGGGCCTCCCAAGTACATACAACAAAGATCTCCAAGAATCCCTCGAGCCAATGCTCGACCATGTCAAGACTGTCTCCGACAGTATCCAAATCGCCACAGGAGTTCTCAGCACCCTGGCTATCAACCCCGAAAAGATGAGAGCATCCCTCGATCCATTCATGTTAGCCACAGATTTAGCAGACTACCTCGTAAAGAAAGGCGTACCATTCCGAGAAACTCATCACATCTCAGGACAATGCGTTGCCCACTCGGAAAAGACAGGTACAGCTATGAACGAGATGAGCCACGCAGACTTCCAAGCCATCGACAAGAGATTTGATGCCGATGTGCTTAAGTGTTTCGATTACGAGGTTAGTGTCGAGCAGCATTCTGCACAGGGAGGTACTGCTCGTAAGAGTGTGTTGGAACAGGTCGAAGTACTGAAGAAGATGCTTGTTTAATTCTGCCGGAATATGATTTCTGAGAAAAAGTTTTATTAGTTTAATAGATTGTCTTTTTTTGATGTTTTTTGTACTTCTAATACAGCAAGCACGATTTGATATCCTATGATAGATGGATTAAGAATAGAAAATGCCTCGTCCTGCTCTTGTCACAAATCCTGTAGTCATTTCTGGTTGTAGATATGGTTTATTATTCAACACATCAGAACGGAATTCCTCAAAAAAACACGCCCCGATTAAGTCTCCAACTCAAAGTTTCCAAGTTCCGACCAAAGTAATTAGTTCGCCTTCAAATTAAAGGTAGCTGTTTTCAACTAGGTGGGTTATACTGCAATGTAATTTAATCCTTCTACACACCCCTCTATCTAAATTACAGGGCAAATATAGAGTTATCTATTCCGTACCTTAGTTAAAGCTGAGACGGGGTTGGGGAAGTGAATATCAATCAATCCACCAATACTTAAGTTCAAAGAAACACCTACTGCCACGAGAAATTAAAATTCAACATTGTAAGAAGAGTGAAATTACGGAAAAGGAGTCTTACTAGTTATATATGTCTAGTTAGAGGGTACCTTTCAATATCTGGCATACAGTAAGTAGCAGGAACATCTCTCACTTGATTTCTGATACTATGTGTTTGACCCATGTTTAGGTAATTAATTTTATTATCCCAGAAGTGCTGGGACAATAATAAATCAATTAGATGCTGTACAGTTAGTAACTTAGGAAGTTAGGAACACAGCTGGCATCACCATTAGAGAATCACATGTCGAAAACAAAAATACGATTCATAAACACGGACTTATATTGTCTACCTATAACTCGCTTGCTATTTCATGCTCAATGCCATGCTCTTATCCTCTAAGCGACTCATCAGAGGAGAGCAAGAAGAATGCCATAGAGAGACCAGAGGAAAGGTCATTCCATTCCATAATTCATATCCGCTTGCAAAGGATAACACGACGCCAAATATCCTGATGCCCCTATCGCCTGAAAACCATTATGTTACGTGCAAGTGTTTGTTTACAAGCAAAAAAACCCCCAAATTATTGCTATCGTCTCGGAAGAAACGTCAGTCTCTACACCACCTCTCTCAAGACTTGCTTAATCTTCTGTCTCATCCATTTTATCCTTTCTCGCCATCTTTCCCGCAGCAATTCTCTCTGCCTTCCACAACCGAATCCGCTCCTTCAGCTCCAAATCCTCAACCACATCCTCGATCTTCAAATCCATCCGATTGAAAGGGTCATGAGGATCGCTCAACAGATGTGTGAGAATGGTACTTCTGTCAAGAGTTTGTTTACTCGTCGGCAGGATGACCGGATTCTCCATTAAGATAGCCATGATAGGATCCGCGAACTCATCTGGAATCTCACCCAAGTCCCCTTCATTCTCATCCTCTAGCTGCTTGGCTATGGCGAATTTCTTCTTGAGATTATCCCACTTGACAATATCTTCCCCGGATCGCATGCTGTACCGCTGAAGAATGCGAGAGGCATTATCGAAATTTTCGGGCTTGTAGGACCGTCCGTCTCGAGCAACTGCACTAACAAATTCTTCCGATACTCCTAAATTCAAATATATATCGATGAACTCACTGAGTAGTGTTCGTGGCTCAAAATGATATTTCTGTGGATCTTTGACTTTCAAGTTGGCCGATTTTGGCCCAACGATGGTGTCGAGAGTATAATCAACCATTGCTGCTACTCGATCAACAATTTCTGGCATCGTGAACGAACCGCTGAGATTCTTTGTGAAGAGCTTCATCATTGATACCGTTTCGTTAGTCAGCTGCATGTACGATTGAGCTTGCCCTTCCGCAGTTTTCAGCTCTTCTTCTTTCGACGTTCTTGTTTCTTGATCAAGAGAAGCATTATCTAGTTCGCGTTGGAGATCATGTATCTTGGGGAACTTGGTGAGGGCTTCATCCAGTACGTAGGTTGCATCGTTCAGAAGGAGATTGACGAATCGCAAGAAGAACTCGATGTTGGTCCTTGGTCACAATTAGCCTGACTCATCTGAATAAATGAATAAAGGATATCCGAACTTACTTGCTCTCTTGGGTCAATCTTTGCTTGTAAACATCATTCGTCCAGATACATTTAATGACCTGGAAAATCTCGTATCGAATATTGAATTTATCATAGAATTGAGTATGCGCGCCCGTGGATTCGACCTCTACCATGTGTTAGCAAGAAGGGTTCCTTACTGATATACAGGATTGACTTGCCGATGTAGAATTTCATCAATGCATGAAGCAAATGATCGTTTGCAAACTTTGTCCCAGTGAGCGAGTCTCCCAGGATACCTTTCGTACGATGGTAGACTGGCCACGTCCCGTGAAATAATAGAGAAACGAGTTTAGCTTTCAGGTAAGGGTTTTTGATGTATTCAGAATTCGTCAGGAATGTGATGCAAAATACTATGATTTCGTCACCAAAAGCGGATATCATAACTTCTGGCATGAAACTAGAAATTCCGTCAACAATCAGGACAACGAACAGGAAAAGGTAGATTGTTACCGGAAGATGAAATTGAAGTTCCCTACAATATCTTCAAGAACGTATTCAGGCAAAAATCTGAAGACGTCTGGTTGTTCAGACTTCAAAGGTAGCCTTGAGAGAAGTGATTAGCCTGGGCGAAATGGTATTTTCAAGAACGTGGGCTTACTGGATAGTCTTGTCGGGGGTGTATTCTGACTGAGTTGCCACTCTGAGCAGCCAAACAGTTACGTATCTCATGAATAATAACGACTTTGTTTGCATTGATTTGTCGAGAAGAACACCCTCGATTGCCAGTTTGGATTGCATCGACTCCATCAGTATGTCGCTATACTTCTTGAACTGCGACTCGAATTGTGCGGCTTGTACGGGGTTCTACAAATGTTAATCACGTTCTTGGATGTTACTACGAGAAGTCTTACATTGGCAAACTTGGGTCGCTCTTTCTCAAATTCTTCAAGTTTTGATTGAAGATACTTGATATCCTTGTCCAAGCTCTTCAGAACACCATTTGTTGCCTCGCTACCATAGTGATGAGCGGCCAAATTCAGAAAGAAGACTTCAGAAATGAAGTTCGATGTCCCTCCGACTTGGACTTTGTAGAACACATCTGACGCCTCCTGGTCTGCATTGAGCTTCGTCTCATCCGCAATGTCAACTCGGGGTTTTCTTCTCAGGTATTCAGGCTCAATTCTGGAAATTTTCGAAAATGTGGTGTCCATAAACGGCTCACAGAGGCCATCAAGAACAACCGTAACATTAATCAAGAACCCATCGGACGATAGCTGGGTTTTGTCTGGCCGCATCGCCCTCCGCTTGTGGTTGGAGTTCACAATATACGCAAACCAATCCAAAATCTTGTTTCTTGACGCCGGTCCAGCTTTAACAAAAGAATTGGTGATATCAAGTAAGTCCCGCTGATGTGTTTGTAAAGTTAGTCGCAAAGCTTCCTGTGATGTCCGAATATGACCTTTATCCATAGATTTTGGGGAAGCAAAATACTCCTTGCAGACTTCCTTCTGAAGAGGAGAAATTCTGAAGAATGGACCCAGAAGTGTGTGCTTTTCGATACCCGGAGCCGATGTTGCCATTTGGAATAGAGGGTCCTCTGCAATAGCGACAACAATTTTCGAAAATTGTGCCAATTGCTTCAAAGCCTATCAAACAGACAAGTCAATACTATGGGTGGTCAATCATTTTGCAAGATACTTACATTAATGTACGGCTTGTAGTTATCATTCATGGTCATGTTCGACAACTGTAAACTCAAACCAGCCACGGCCTTTGTGAGCATCGATTTCACAGTGTCGTCTTCCTCAAACCGAGAAACTGCCTCTATTAAGAAATCCGGACAAATTCCCTTATCTTCTGCGGCCTCGAAGAGGAAGTGAGGAGTCAAAGAGTCAGTGTTGGGATTGGATTCACGGCTAGATTTTGTTGTCAGCATTGTGTCTAGAATATTAGGACCTCACTAACCTATAAAGCTCTGGCATTTCCACCGCAAATATGCAATGGCTCATACATAATCTTCTTGCCTCTTTCAGAACTTCATCTTTTCCTGTGACATTAATTTTCTGCGCTCTCTGGGCCTTCATTACTCGTTTCCAGCATGGCAGAAGATAGTCCAGAACCGATTTCTGGGCGGGGATGGTCGAGGCTGCCTCGAGAATAGCCGAGTCCAATCTATCTTTTGTAAGTCGTAAAGGTAACTTCTCTTCCTCCAATTCCGATCTCAAGTTGGGCAAGTAAATAAGTCTGTGGTTTGACGAATCCACCTGCTGGTCCGAATCCAACGTAACTCTGAAGAGTTGACCCAAGGCCCGATTCTCCCAATCTTCCATACTCTCGCCCAAGGCGGGTCGCTTTGCAAGAGGTGCCGAGGAGTTCTGTATCTCATCTAGTTCAGTCCGAGTGCGTTTCACTGAGCGTTTTTCTGCTTTTCTTACGGTGATCTTGGGACCAGTTGAAGCTTGAGCCGTCAATTTGGCGAATGGATTCTCAGATCCTGCATTTGAGGAAGCTGGTTTGATAGTAATTCTGGTTTTATGTGCTGATTCGGCATTCTCTGGAGGATTTGAGGTCTTCGAAGACGAGGGGGCTTCTGACTTGGGCGACGAAGCTGTACCTTCTGCAGACCCTTCGGTTTTTGGAGTTGACGCGCTCGATCCCCCCAGCTTTTGCATCCGTCGCTGCCGGATCTACGTGAATAAAATCATCAGCCAGGCCCAACACAAACAAAGTAATAGATGCAGTCCTAACCTGGTCCATCTTCTCTTTATCCGGTGCCTCTGGGGGAGGAGGCGGCGGTTGTTGATCCATACTTGCGATTAAAATGGTGACTTCCAAGTTCGCAAGATGGTTTATGGTAGATGGTTACAGACGAGATTGAGGTACTTGAGTAGAGCTCAAGTATTAATGTATGTATGTATAATGGTAGCCTTGTCCCACCTGAGGTCACTTCACTGCAGTTACGCTTAGCGATCAATGCCGACGATAAGGTTCCCTATCGCAGCTTGCAGGGATGTGGGTAGAAACCCCTCGTCGGCTAGTTCACCTCAACAGTTGTCAGTTACCTAGGCAGGTGTAGGTCCCAGAACAATGAATGCTGTGCTCAAATTATTATGAGCGAACCAAATATGACCCAGACTATGTCCAGTCTCTTGCATTCTGGCATGGTTTTAGCCACTAAAGTAGCATAAGAAAGATCACAGAAAATAATGAAGCAAATATCTAGGAATGTTTACGAATTCCTGTTTAGCTATTAATTTCTAGTCAAAAGCATACTAGAAGACAGCCTCCAAAGAGAATTCAATGAAAATTCTGTTCGAGAGTCCTTCCACAACTCAAATGCGATAGTATTAGGCAGAATGAACTCGAATTGACTTGAAAAGGACGATCAAAATCACGATTTATCGAGTACGAGGTTCCAAGAAATACAAATAACACTGTCTTGATTATATTCGGATGTCCCTAAACTCCGTGGCATGAATGTCAAAAATGCTACCCCAAAAAACGCCATGCTTCTCAATCATGTCTCCCAGAAACTCATATACGAAGGATATGGGAATTCATGGGTCGTTTGTAAACAAAAGACTACTACCGGCTCAGGTCTAATAATGTCTGGCAATTGGGTAGTGACATGCTTTTCGCCTCATGCATCTTAACCCTATCGATGCCGAACCAACCTTGTGCATCTTGTATTAACTGATCTCTCCTATCTCTTTCGTCCTGACAGAGTATTTTCAATTCATTGACATAGACATTGTCAGCCCGCGAATCAAGTTCAACGAACTTTCTGGCTGTGTAGCTTTCCACTTGAACAGGATTGATCCAATATGCTTTCTTGTAATGCTTTGAGTGGCGCGGCATAGTATGAGGTGGAACGGCTTGATCGAAACGCATTTCTGGGCCAGACGGAGATGAGCCAGAGAATAGGGAGGAAAGTAGCGGCAAGACGAATATTAGAAGGAGCGGTAATAGTCCAGTCAGCATACTCGAAAGTGTTGCTGGAGGTTCAGGTGGCGCATTTGGATCTCTTGGCCTTCTTCTGGGTCTTCCTCCTCCAAACTGTTGTACTCTAATTCCAGGGCCGCCGTTCATGTTGAATACAAATCCAGGGCCTCCTGGCCCATCTCCAAATATCCCGCCACCTGAAAATAACATTAGTTTTGGCTTTCCACTTGATGACATGCTAGACTTACCACCACCAAATGCACCACCCAAGCCGCCCCCAAAGAACCTATTGAACATCTCTTCGGGGGTAATCTCTTCTTCCCACATACCCCCACCACCTCCGCGCTGCTGTCCCCTCGCACTTGACTGCCTCTGTGAGAATCCCGAGAATGGGCCAGGCTGAGGCGCACCACCACCAAAGCGGCTATCCGGATCCCCTCCATATCGATCGTACTTCTGTCTCTTTTCCTTATCACCCAGTACCCCAAAAGCCCTGCTCACCATTTTAAAGGCCTCATCCGCATGTTCGTGCCCATTTTTATCGGGATGCGTTAACAGACTGAGTTTCCGATATGCCTTCTTAATCTCACTCTCTGTCACTGTGGCTCTGACATCTTCTATCCCCAAGATTTCGTAGAAGGCCGTGGGCGCACACCTTCGAACTCTCAAGACTGCCGTCTTCTGCTCCAAGGTATATTTCCTATCCTGGTTGCCCTGGTTATGGTCTCGACTTTTCGCAGTTCCGTTCGATTTGGCATCTGTGCCTGACGCAGACATCGTTTCGACGGCGCTTCTTTTCGCGGGGTGGGGAAACGAGGCAGAGGCGATCCGGAAGTAACTGGGATTGATGCGGACCCCTTTACTAGCGATGTTATTGTTGTTGTTGCGCAGTATTTGTTTTGGACACGACGCGGGAAACCTTCGGTCTTCTTTGCCAGATTCATAAAGGTAGCCGGATCTCTCAGTCCTTGTTTACAGGGGTCGTCCTACTATCCACGTGATCATGGAGCTATCGAGGTCCCCGCCCCTGCAAGTTCGCTACATCACGATGACCTCAGCGAAAAGTTGTACTCGTAAACACTCTCTTTGAACAGGTCAATCAATCTCGACATATTTCATGGGCGCAATTCAATTTTTCTCTTTTTTCAAAAGTCCACCGCAAGATGTCTTCCAAAACTAAAAATGCACCACCTGCAGAGGGAACGGCCATTTCTATGGCCATGGATTGGGGGAGTAAGTCAACTCCATAAGCAAAATGCGCCTTGAATCATACTAACTTCAATACTCAGAATCTCCTCTGCCCCCAACAATTTTAGCCACACTTCTTACGTCGTTACATATGCGCCCATTCCAAAGACTTCCAATGCTCTTCCCACCCGTCCTTCTCTTCAGCACATACTTGAACCTGAACTCCTTCGTCACCGATTCAGCTGGGATTACGGCAGCTTGGTCTGGCCTTTACTTGATTATGGCAAATAGAAGGAAAGTGAGAACGAGTGGCATAGGCTGGGGAAGGAGAATTGGAGAACGATTCGGAGCGAGGGGGTTGACTAGGGGATCAGCAATGGTTCTTGCGGGAATGAATGTTGTTGGTGGGGGTTTGGCGTATACATTTGGGAAGCGAGAAAAGGAAGACAGCGTTGTATGATGAGGTTTTGGATTTGAAAAATAGTGTATTTCATCATGGGAAATGATCTTAGAGAAGTCGGAGCTGTCAGATTAAAGGCGCAAAAGCTCGCTTGGCGAACGATGTACGATGAGTGTAGTAACTAATGAGTAACGAAGAGCTTACGAATTCCTTTATAACTCTAGAGTCTAGATTGCTAGATTTCAGTCTCTCAAAGTGGGATTTGAAGAAGGGAAGCACTTTTGTATCGCTAAACGACTTTCTGTCCCACCGCTGTTTTTTTTTTTAAACCAAATTTTACATTATACCCGAGAACCTCTTCAATAGGGAGCACACAATGCAATAAGTTTGTTCCTCGCAATTTATGTTTTCAAATAGTCCACTGGTATACAGGCCAATTCCTGCGGTGTGATATGAGAGATCTGGGGCCCAAGTTGTTTATCCAATTCAACTTGACATTTTTGTTTTCTCCAAACTGACAGGGGGATCTTTTTGCGCAGGGAACATATCAGTTAAGCGAAGTCCAGTGAGCGAGGGGTACTCATAGATTTCCAAACAGCATGAAATTTCAAGTCATTGTTTCGATTGGCATATTACGGCAGAAGCTGCCTCGCTGAACCTGGAAACTAAAACTTCTCCAAGCTGGCCTCCCAGAATAAAGATTAGACTTTTTGGCCTCTCCTTCTGTGAAATCTTCTTCCTTCAAATATATTTTTTCTCTTCCCATTTTTCCAAGCTTCTGATGACATGGAAACAATTTGAGTATTCAAGAGGTCTTGAGCGTTCATTTATGTTTATATACAACTGTGCTGATTACTAATACACTTTGTAGTGTCAAGGTCGTCATTCATTTCCCACTGATCCTCCTTTGTACAAATCAATGCCTTAAACGCCTATGCCCAGTGCAAAATGCTCTTTTCCAAGCCCACTGTCACAACAAGAGATGAAAAAAATCTTTCAACGCCTTTGGGTATTCCCTAATGAAACCCATCCATCCAAGTAACAATACTTTGTCAAAATACGAAACAACCAGAAATATAATGACACTCTCAGTGCCAAAAATCACAAGCTGACCCAAACTCCAATGCAAAGAACCAATGTTGCAGTCACCATCATCATAACCCCCGTCAAAGTGAATGACTTGGATCCATGGTCAATAGTGGAGACTGACAAATTCTTCTCAAATAATCTTACGACATCATCGACATCCTTCTCTTCTGGTTGCGGTGCGAAGAATCTTGGTGGTGCAAGCTGGAAATCAGCTGCTATTTTTCTAGGTGCAGGTGCAGTGGGAGTTTTCGGAACTGTGGGTGTCCAATCCATACTGGTGTCATCAGTATTCCGATTGACGGATGTATCTACCGCAATATCAATCAAGGCGGAGAACATCGTTTCAGGGCCTTTTGGTTGAGGCCGTGGTGCTGCGGGGTCGATGAGTGGAATGTTGCGCCAATTGGGCGTCTTTCGCGTAGGAGACTCAATCGAATACAGAGCCATCTTTGCAATCTAAGTATGGTTAGGAGAGGTAGAAAGTTGGTCAGAGAGAAGTACTTACCGACACGTAGAATATAATCAAGAAAACGTGGAAGCTCATCGTAATGACCGCAATATTTAACCTGAAGACAAGCGGATTTATATAAAGCAAGGTGATGGCGTTAATTGCGCAGGTTAAAATCTGGAAGAGGTACCATTTCGTGTAGCGGGTGAGGTATGAAGCAAGAGGCTGAGACCCATTGTATTTTGGGTTCCAAGGGGCGGAGGACAGGGTCAAGATGAGGCATACAATTGCATCAGCTGCAACCATGCCAACTCCAGTATTGATAGTATTGTTGAGAATACGAGGAGGGGCAGCAATGATGATGCTGCAGATGCTCGATAGTATGCGGGCGATGATGGCGGTGATCCAGAGGATGCGTCCGATGCTAGCGGTCATAGTGGTATATTGAGAATTCAATTTTTCCGCTCTGCTCCTCCTCAGAACTTGGCCGAAGAAGTCTTGTTTGGCAGTCTTGTATGTGAGCTTCAAGGCTTCGTTGGCGCCCGGTCGGCACTCCTCACAGATTCCAGGGTATCGAAGTTCGGTATTGCGAACAAACTCCTCTCGCGCAGCCTCCGAGGTGCCTTCGAAGCCGGCGATTGCTGCGACCTTGAGACGCTGCTCATTGCTACATTGCTTGCAGAAGTTGAAGGTCTTGTTGGATGCGACTTCGATTCCGTAATCCAGTCGGGGGACAGTTAAGGGACGGCGGCGCAAGGTTGAAAGTTCATTATTGTCGCCGACGAGGGAGACTGGGGGATCGGTAATATCTCCATTCTATCGCGCATGTCAGTGTCTGCAGTGTATATTTGCTGGATATGGGCGGGTACTCACTTTGTCCAGGAAGTTTTCTGCGTCGCAGCAGGGACAGACGAAGGAAGTTATTCCACTGTGAAATTTGGTAGAAGATTTAACGTTGCAGAAGTAGCAAACGATATACTTGCTACGAAATGCCATGAGAGCATTCTTGTTTGGTGTCGCAAGGCGCCTAAAAACGTTCCGTATGGTCAGCTTCAGCGCGTTGGGGGTCTGTTCGCCATCGGCGTTATCGTATAAGTAGGTGAGTAATCGCCGAGAGGTGGGTTTGGCTGGATGAGCTGGGGTACTCGTACAGGTACTGTATGTAGGGGTTGGGAAGTACATCTTGGCAAGAGCTGGGTGAAGAAGTTTTGATGCTGAGTATGTTTTTGGGATGCAAGTTGCGATGTATTATTGGTCTGAAAGTGATGTTTATAAATGGAAGAGAGGAGGAGGAGAGCTAGAGACTGGGTAAAAGACGTTTTAGACCCTGGAGTACTTGTAGATGGAAGTTCTGGCTTACTCTCTCAAGCTCTTCGCCTTGACTTGTCCCAAACCCGGCACCTTCTCAACTATTCCGTACGATCCCCCGCATCACTGTAATGTGACATGCTTGTAACAATCAATTGCTGAAGGTTATCCAAAGACTTCTGGGTTAATTGTTACTTGTCTGATGCCAGAAGAATCTGGAGGATTGTTCCTGAGGACCTCAGTAATTAGCGATACTCGTATAAAGTTCTCAAGTTTCTCAAACAATCCGACATATTATCTTTCACCAGTAGGAGAGAACATCTTGAGACAAGATCAACAATGAACCCACGTTTCACTAAGCAATTGAAAGCTGTTGGAAAGTTCTCGCCTAAATCTAGGTTGGGGATTCTTGACAAACTGAAAATTGGTATCGGAATGAACAATTATTTTTGGCCATTAGAGTTTTCCTTCTGAAAATGAGAAAAGCGACATTGGCAAGTTGAATCTCTACTCATGAATCTTGAGAACCTTAAGAGTTGTCGTCAAGGAACTCAGGTGAGTGAAAGCACAAAAGCGGGTCAAGTCTCGCTTCGCAAGCACCCTGGACCTGCAACAACCTGGTGGGCCTGGCTTCCGCAACCTTTCGACCACGATCGTATCCTCAACATGGCATATCTCTCAGCCTTGCGATTATTCATCGCAGCTACCTTGGTGGTTGTCACCAGCGCATTCGTAAGAACTCACCAGTGTTCTGAAGAATGTTCACTAATTGTCTCTAGTTGCGAATTCTGTACATTCTGCCTTCCAAGCGGATATCGCACCAGAGACCTCGTGCAAAGAGTCGCCGCAATGGCGCTAGTCACGAGGGAAAACACATGGTCATTGTTCTAGGTTCTGGTGGACATACAGCTGAGATGATGTCCCTCATGAGGGATTTTGATCCAAGAAAATACAAACACCGTACCTACATCGTGTCATCTGGAGACGCGTTTTCTTCTGGCAAAGCTTTCGATATTGAGAAGCGCATACAGACCAACCATGCCGAACCACCATCCAAAGTCACAAACGCAGGAGAATACAGTCCAGTCACCGGAACCTGGGATGTGAAATTGGTACCTCGAGCGAGAAAAATCCACCAACCTTTGTACACGACTCCCTTTTCGGCGTTGTGGTGTTTACTCGGTTGTTTCCAGGCTTTGTACCATACCGCCAGAGACTCGCGCGTGGTGGAGGGTCAGTTTCCAGATGTTATTATCACAAATGGCCCTGCGACAGCCGTCATATTTATACTGGCCGCTACAATTCTGAAGTTTTTCGCTGTAGCGCCGGTTTGGTCCATGAAGATCATCTACGTGGAAAGTTGGGCTAGGGTCAAGACTTTAAGTTTGAGTGGCAAGATCTTGTTGAAGACCGGAATTTGTGACAGGTTTTTTGTGCAATGGGAGAAGCTGGCTCTGGCTATTAATGGACCCGACGGAAGAAAAAGGGTTGAATGGGAAGGATTCCTGGTCGAGTAGAGACATACTATCTGCTCCTTGCTTTGACTTTTGCGGCCATACAATTACGAGATTCGCAACCACTCGCAGCTAAGGATTTGTAAATAAATTTCCAACAGGTGAGACTTGGTATATACAGCTCGTGGGTCTGCCTAATATTATGGGCAATCTCAATTTATTATGTGCAACATGCTTTTGATAGCTGAAGATCCCCATGATCTTGGACAATTCCCAAGAACTATGAATACAATCCCTTCGTGTTTTACATCCACCCATATTCTGCTTATCCTACTCTTCTTCTGTCGCCAAATCATCTGCAGTTGCGGCCACCACTTCATCCTCAGCTTCTGGGAGAGTTGTGTACGCTGCGTCTCGTATCCTTTCGCGTGCCTCAACATTTGACTTTGCCCACACCATCCAAGAGTCAAATGTCTTATCTTCAAGCCCCATTCCAATTTCCAAAGCAGTTTTACCAAAGTATGCTCCTACCCATGTTGCTTCTTCCCTTGCGACCCGACGCTCTACTTCCTCCTGGTGTCGTAGGGCATAAAATTCCTTCCGGGCGATATCGTATGCTTTTGCTTTAGGTATTTGCGCCTCATTTATGAGCCATAATTGTCTTTGGACAACACTACAAAGCATTAGGTCTGATCCGTTCTATGAATTCGTTGCTCCTACCTCTCACCCGACAATGGTATTCCTGGTTGCTCCATTCTCGACCAATTACACCTCTGCCAATCCTTTCCATCATTTTCCACTAAAACCTTCGGCCTGGCCAGCTCCCACGGATGATCGCGAAAGAATTGCTGGCGTATTGGGTCCTCCTGGTATACAATATTTTGTGGCTTGAACATCTTGCTTGGCTTCCGGCTGTTAAAACCCCCCTTTCCTTTCCTATGTCTAATCGGCTGCGTTCTTGTAAGAATTTCTGAGGGGGGGATTGACCCAATGGTCTCGAACCATGGTGGTGGATGGTGTATGCTGTTGGTCTCGAGAAGGGCGGATGCTACTTGGTAAACCCGCGCGGGGTTTAGATTACGGACTCCCATGATTGATAATTCCAAGGTAGGGCTGTTATTTACTGTCAGCTTTTCATCGAAGATTCGGATTAAAGAGATCACGTACAGTCGTCAATACAGTTGCGATCTTTCGGGCTCGAGTTTCCTGGTGTGATCAACTGTAAGAATTTCGACAGGGGTGTAGTCGGATTAAATTTCCACCGTCCTCAGCAAAATAGCTTGGCAATAATATCTCAAGATTTCAGAATCTCACATTCAAGAGCATGGCGCTCTTGTCTCCATAACAATCGATCCATTTTTCAGAAGAGGGAGAGGGCAAAATTACCGAAATATTGACCAATGCTTAGAGGGCAACGGTGACAAAAAGCTCACAATGTTAGGAAGCTCATGTCCGTCTTTTTCTGCAGCTCCCCCTCGACGGCCGGCTCTCTCGTCACGAAGGTAGCAGCACATCGACAAGTGCTTTCATTCCTTTATCCAATCGATCGTCTGCGCAGTTCGCAACTTTCAAAACGCGAACAGCGCCCTCGAGCCGTTCGCGAGATGGTGTCGACGACTACAACTCCGAATTTTGAATCATGGTTTATCAATTCCTTAGCCAGCGCTGGCAATTGCCATAAACACAACATGAAACCCCTCCATCCCACCCCTTTTTTCTCATCTCGGCGACCACACGTACCATTCAGAAGACGATTCACGTACAATCTTACGTCCCGGCGGCAGCATGCTACGAAAGATGCGGAATCCGAAGAATACGTAAACGAGGAAAGCGAGCCCAATAGAACAAAAGAAGAGCTTTTGGAATTGGTGGACCAGTATAGCGGGGAATCTTTCACAGACCAGCTGCCTATACTAGAGCTCCCGAGTCTCTATCAACCCAGCGATGGACCAAATCTCACCGTTTCTGATAAGGAGGAGGACGAATGGCCACCTCCGCATTGTGCCTGGCCTGCAGGGCCGGAAACTAAAGAGAAGCTTGGAAATTTAGAGCTGCTTCTTTCAGAGAAGTACCCAGACCAAGATCTGGCGTACCAAATTTACAGAGAACTACCTGGGCTCAGAGCCCCGTACCTGGAGGCGGGCACCAGGCACAAATTCCTACGCTGCTTATATACGGTTGAGAAAAAGAACGAACAGTCAATGCTACGATACATGTCTGTTGTTGATGACATGAAGAACACGGCCATACCTCTGAGCATGTTGGAGTGGAACAGTGCTATTTCATTTGTAGCCCGCTATGTTGGCCGGTCTACTGAGATCGAAGTCGAGGCTGCGATACACATGTGGCGAGAAATGGAGCATACTGCTGGAGTCAAGGGCAATGCTACAACTTTCAACATTCTTTATGATGTTGCCTGTAAGGCAGGGAAATTTGTTCTCGCGGAGATGGTCTATAAAGAAATGGTTACTCGTGGTTTGCAGTTTGATCGGTTTCATCACGTCAGTCTGATCCATTATCATGCTCTTAGAAAAAATGGCGATGGTGCGAGAGCGGCATACAAAGATCTTGTTGAAGCAGGAGAAATCGTTGATACAATTGTCTTGAATGCTATGATTGCTGCTCTGGTTTCATCCTGTGAGCCGAATGCTGCTCATAACATATATGAACGGATGAAGAGTATGTACTCCGAGCAGCCGGAACCAAAACTGGCACCCCAAAATTATCTCAAACAGCGAGAGGTTACTAGGAGATTGAAAAGGATAGCGCTAGTCACGAAAACGGATCTTGCAAGCAGAGAAAAGCACCAGAAAGAAGCCATCATCGCTCCGAATCTTCGCACGTACCAAATCCTTGTAAATTATTATGCCGTTCAAGTCGGTGAGCTTGACAGGGCTACACGGCTTCTCGAGGACATGAGGAACTTTCATATACCCATCAATGGCTCTCTTTTCCTCGCCCTGCTGAAAGGGTTTGCCATGCATGGAGGAATTCGTTACACGGATTGGACATCCAAACGCCTCGAAAACGTCTGGAAATCGTTTCTCGAAGCCGCCGAAAACGAGAACTTAGACGTGTATATATCCAAGTGGATGGTCGTATGGGCACTCAAAGCATTCTTCAAATGCTCCGGGCAGGAGAAGGCTATGCATATTTGGGAAGAAGTCAAGATCAAGTGGGAACCAGATGAGATGGAATTGGGATTCGTCATGGACCAACTTACTTTGTTGATAAAGGAGCCGCTTAATGAGTCCGCGGAGGACGCCAAGGACAGAGAGTGGTTATTGGGAGCGTAGAATTATGATGATTTGTACGTCTAATGATACGTACATCTAATGATCTGTACATCTACAAGCGTAGAAAAACATGGGACTGAACTAGAATCTTTGCTGAGACGGTTCTTGTGTTTTTTATACGATACCTACTGTATATAGAGATATTTTGTACAATGCGAAACTCGCCAGTCATTTTTCATGTTCTTGTGATGCTGCTTCTCACCCCTTATCTAACATGGGTTATCGTGTCAATGGAATGGCTCATACAGTGTAAATGGCATAGACATTGTCATCCAAACTCAACCTAAACCCCTGGGATGTCTGAGCTATGAGGTAGAGGGTAGGTCTCGCTTAAGCGCGGCTCGCGTAGTAGATGGCTCGCTTGTTGTCGTAACTTGGTTTATACGTTAATTAAATGGAATGCCACGGGATTGATTTGCGACTCACTGTTTAACCTACTTCTTGATGGAATCGCAAATTTAGTAGTTAACCAGTACAGCGATGGTATCTAAAAGACGGCCTCCCGGACGATTACCGCTTATAATATAAGAAGGCACCGGTGATAGTCTTCCGGTTACTGTCACTTGGTAGGCTACTAGAATACAGATTGGCGCTAGATATTCTTTAGGGGCTAAGCGAGCAGTTAGATATGGGGGTAGGAGCCTAGGAAAAGTCTCTACTAGATAGGATCCAGAGAGGGGTATGGCCAAAAAGCCCGACAAAGGAATATAGACAGGCAGCCCTAGAGGCTATAGAGTGAGAGTACTGGAAAAGAAGAGATAGAGGCAAAGCTCCCTACAGTACTAACTTTGTGTTTGCCGGTTAAGCCTCAATCGTGCTTGTTCTTTGCTACCAAGCGAGGAGTTGAGCCTCGTAGGAACAGCTACTGAGAAACCGACAGTAAAGGGCGAAGAAAGTTCGCAGGAACAAGCAGCGAGTAAGCGAAGGGCTTATTCATGGTTGTAGACTTCATTTATAGTAGTACTGCATGCCCTTAGTGTTGGATCTAGCGCCCAGAGGCGTAAAGAAACAACAACAAAAATGGTGATACATGTTGAGAATGGCAGGACTCATGTTGGGGAACAATAGCTCGTGAGAGCGTTGATACATGAAAAGATAAGTTAGTCAGGGGTCAATAGGCATTCCTGTCCAGAGTATAATGTAAGTCATCGAAATTTTCGTAGTTGTATCCCACATCATGAGACTTGACACTAAGTTCACCCAAAATCATTTCATATTCACTTCAAAACACTGCTGCACTCGCTGACTAAAAGGTCCTTTGTTTGTTGTGGCATTTGAGATTCTCTTATCTTTGGATTGTACATAGGAAGTGGCGCTCAGTGGCTTTGTCAGTCGCAGCGATTATTATAGGGTGTATCTCTGTAGTTTATGCTGATTTTGGGGGCATGTCAGTCAATCACCAAAACAAATAGGTAAATATTTCATTTTGACTGAGCATACTCTAATGACTCATAATATTTGTCCTAAAGACTTATGATCCATTAATGAAAGGTGATAATCAAGGAAACAGTTTACTGCAGCCTTTTCTGCCCACTTTGAGGGCGGTATGGATGTGGTCGGCGGCTCACTCGATTTGAGCAAAACCAAGCCGAGTAGCAACAATCGAAATGGTAGGAGTACGATTTCGCAATCAATATATTGGGGTCTAGATGATGAGTTCTTTTTGCATCGAGTTCGTATGCATAGTGACGTTTTCTGAATTCCATGACATCCTTCTGTAGAAGAGGGTCCTCTTGAACTTTGTACATTATATATAAATTGACATGGAATCATGTATGCCAAAGTCTGTTCTTGAACATGGCATACCCTTTTACAGGTCCTGAGTAAAACCCTGCCTCACAAGTACAATCATCCTAGACCTTCTGTGCCCTTCTACTCGTGGCTACTTTCAGGGTCGATTTTCACGGCAACTTATTAAATGCACAAGCGGCAACGGTCCGTGACCATGCAATGGCCCTGTGTTTTTGAGTTCTGATCTTGTCATGGTCGGTTGTGCGGCATTTTTGTTTTTTCCCTGTTGTGGGGGAGAAGACCTGGATGCCAGTGGATGGATGTGGGAACATCAGAAGTGGAGAATGATGACTTAGATCTTGTTTCTTTTTTCACTTTGTTTAACTTTTTAAACACTGTGGGAGAAGTCACTAACACGTGTTCTGGGTTGATGGAACTCCATTCCTGTATGTTATGTTTTTAAGTAAAGTAAAATTAAGTACTGAGTCACTCAGATGGCCACGTGCAGTGCAGAGTAGTGGTAATCTGACTATCCATTAGGTATTATTTAAGTGTAGTTTAAGTCAAAAGTATTACACTAAAGTCTTACCAGTAATTGTCCTTGGGACGAGTTTACGGGGCTTTTTCAACAAAATATTATATCGTGATTGTAATATATGAATTATCTTAGGTATCTACTTGTTGAAGAAAGTCGGTGCTCGGTCGGCTTGAACATCGGTCCGACTATATGAATAAGTCGCCACAATACATCCAACAACTCTCCAGTGCCCACGTACCCTGAATAAAGTAGAGACGTCAGTCCTCCATGGAGATAAATCTCTTCTACTCTGCTCGTTTGTCTTTTTGCAGAATTGCTCCACATTTGGGTAAAAGTCTATTCTTCCCACGGCGTATGTTTTTAGAGTTTAAAGGGTTTTTGCAAATCTTGCATCTGGATTTTCTGCCCTTGTTTCTTCCAGCCTTCTAGGGCTGGCTTTGGGTCCTTCTGGGACTAGGGAATTGAAAATCTGCGGGGTCGTTACGATCTTCTCTCCGGGTATTAGCTGGCTCTATCTTTTCCCCCTCGCCCGATCTCCCTTTTTGATGGCCCAAAGTTGAGCAATGCAATGATGGCTTTGAGAGTTTGTATGACCATGCAGGTAATCTTCTTGTTTGCTAACTGCCCGGGGAATGGTGCCGGATTTGAACATGGGGGCAAGACCCTTACTCTATAATTATTCTTGTATATTAGGGATATAGGCTTTGTTCTCGGTATTCGAGAATGAATGTTTACTCGGCCGGGTCATGATTGAAGTTCTGGATAGTACCGGTAGGGTAGTGGAAGGGGGTAATACCTTATGGCCCTGGTTTCTGCATTTACTAAACCTTTAAGTGATGCCATGACAATCCAAGACCCGAAGCTACCTGGAATCATATCCTTGCTTCATATAGTACGGAGTGTTTACTCTTCGATTGTTGAATCACTGACTAAGGATGGAAGAGATGTATTTGTTTTCCCTCGCTACTAGTTGGCCTCGGAATATATAAAAGTGAATCTTTATTAGTGAGATTCGTAATCATCTAGGTGGTTGGCCCGAGAATCTTAAATAGAAATCAATTCAAAACTTATTAATTCTCTGATTGGTTGATTACATATCTCACTATAAGAACTTATTCCCATATACTCTAAGGTTAACTAGTAGATGGTAAGTTCCCTCAGATGCGGTTGGTGCGGTTGGTTGAGCTTAATTGACAATCTCAAGGACCCGAACACGCCTACCAGATAATAGACAAGTTCGCCGAGGCTTTACGAAAAGGACACACATGGAAGTGCTCATGCCCATGTGAGAATAGCACTGTATCTCATTACTCGGGAGTCAAAAATAAACTATCTTCGTAAAAAAGAACCTAAGTATATATCTTAAGGTTCTGCACGTCGCTTTCTAGAAGCCTGGTTCATCATCTGTACAAGTAGTTCATTATGGGATCCAGGGACTTCGGGGGTTAGCCTATCAATTATAAGATAGTTTCCTTTTACCTGGGCCAATGTGCAGTTCATACCAAGGGTTCTTGTGTGTCATATTGTACAAATCATAGCTAGATACAGGATATTCGAAAGGTCTTGTTGCTTCCAAGTACTAAGAAGATTGAAATAATTGTCATCTAAATATATAGCTAAACTATATAGACTAAACGTTGCTACTTGAAAGGAATAAAGAACTCCTTTTAATAAGAAAGAAGACGTTGTTCCTGCTATATTGTGTAAATATCCAGCTGGGACAAGCACCCATTAACACAACAGTTTCCGTCCCTTGATTTTCATTTGGCGATCAAAAACGCATTCCTCTGGCAGAGAAAGTTCTGCCATATTCTGTAAAAACTTGTTGAAAAGAGACGTCTGCTTAGGCTTACAGATTAAATTGTACTTGGGTACTTGCTTAGTTGCGATTCAATGTACCTAAGAGGTAGTACGAGTACTTTAATTCCAATACTTCTCGTTTCAACGAGTTGTTGTTCTGACAAAGGTCTTAGTTCCATGGTCCCAGCAGCACCAGGGACTTCAGACCTAATGATTCTTAGAATAAGAGTGCTCGACGTAAGACAAGACTCATGTGCATTATACAACAAGCCATCTCGGTGTATCGAGAATCTGATTTCCCCGAGTTGCATAGGGCCTGCTGATTTCCCCAACAATCACCGGTAAACTTTCCCTACGTGCTTTACCCATCATCATCGCTTAGGCATAGCATAGCAATCTTATGATCTCCATTTTATTTTCGCTATTCGCGCTTTTCATCTTGCATACAGATTTTGCACGTCGCTTACGACCCGCTTTTTCCAACCCCACACTGACCGATTTGGGAAGCATACAGCACACCTCGCAGCAATGTAGCACAACGAATTCAGAAGGGAAGGAGTGTCGCACGAATTTCTCTCGAAATCCAGCCACATCCGGAGACCAAGCACACCCATAACCCCCAAACGGGCTGACGTGCATATCAGAAACTCAAACTCTAACTACTTATGTCCTATGGGCCCACCATTCATGGGTTGTACACTCTCACCTACATAATATTGGTTTTTGAAGGCGCCAAATCGTCCGCTAATGTTAATCACAATACGACCTTAAGGGCGATCAACATGTAAAGTTCGGTACTCAGCAAGGGCTCGCTTCCGGATCATACCCACAACAGTCTCTATCATCGAGGCATTCATCCAAGCGACGATAAGATTTCATAAGGGAATCGCAGAAGACACAAGTTACACATCCATGAAGCACACCACGATTCTCACATCTCATTCCGAAATCCGAACAGGTGTACATCCCGTCCGCACCACACCAACAAGACCAAATAAGCGAACCGGTACTTGCTCCCCACAAAAAGCACCCCAAAAACGCCATTTCTAGGGGTCCAATACCTCAGAGCCCAATATAAAAACGTACAATGTATGAAAAGTCAAATTAACTCCGACAACCGGGATGATTATATTGTGACCACAAGACTCCGACCCTACGTGCCGATCGCTCCCTCCTCATCCTTACAACAATCATCCCACCCACTCCCCACTTCCTTCCCAATCGAACCCCACCTGATCCCCCAACGACGAGCCTGACGACCCAATCCATACCTCGATCCCACTCAACCAATTGGAATTTCAGGAACCGGTGCCCCTTGAAATCCCTACCAAGGAATCCATCGTAGCATGCAAACCAAAGTAGCTTAGCGTAGAGTACATGAGGAGAGTCTAGACTCCGGACATCCTACCGAAAGGAAAGGGAAAGGAAAAAACGCTGCCCCCCAAAACAAAATTCTAAATCCCACCTAAGCGAAAGAGACTTCACGACTAACTCGTTCAACAAAAATTCTGCTTCTGCTGGATTCCCTTCTTACGATTTCGAGAAACTAGATTGGTCTTATACTATCTGAATGAGGGAGGGAGGGAGTACCTCCGTAAGATCTTACCATGGTATTGTATTCCCATTCGGCGCTCCTCAGTGCTCACCCTAAATAAACGTCATCCCACCCACCTTCTGCCACACATATACATACATACATCTACAGTACATACATTTCTCCGCGGCTCCAAAGCTCAAGATCTTCAGCGCGTTACTCGGAGAATATAAAAAGTACACATCCATCCATCCATAAATCCATACATACATATACCAAAACCCAAAAAATGCCACGCGCAAAAACCCCCTCCCCATTTAAAAGTGCTCCCTCCCTGTCCGTGAAACCCTTTAATATCCCAATTCAGCTCAGCTCAGCCTTGGGAGGGACGAATACAAGTCAAGTCCTACCTACCCAACCAGGGTCCAGGTATCCATCAAGAACAGAACAGACAGACCATCAAGCCTCTCACCCCAGCACAGCACAGCACTAAAAAAGTAAATCGAGAAAGGGGGAGCCAAACCCAAACCAAACTCTGGAAAGGTCCCCGTTTGCCAAGCAAACGAGGATGAATAATCTCCAAAAAAAACAAAACTAAAAAACTTTGTAACAGTAAAAATCATGGCCTTGTGGAACCCAAAGGTATAGAAATTACACATTACCGGCCGGTCGCGATGACGCTTTAATAGATTGGGCCGTAACTCTCTGCGTACTGCGCACTACTTCTCGATCCGGATCAGGATTTTCGACGTCAGGGTCCCTGAAGATGCTGGGCGGAGGAGGACGGGTAATTGGTGCGCTTCGAAAAGGGAAAGGGAGGGAAAACAATCTAGAGAAGAGCCCTGGAGATCTTGACGTGATCCGAAAATGTGGGTATCCAAAAAAGAAAAAAGGGTAACGGCGAAAGCGTCCAGGGAGGATGGATACCCCTAGTCTTCCTCAAGAAAGAAACCCAAGGATACATGAAAAGCAGACACAGAGGTTTTGTGGTGTATTGATCTTTGGTTTTTCTTATTCATCTTCTAGTCATCATCGATCATTTCCACCTTTTCTTTACCCCTCCATTCCTCCCCACATGTCCCCTTCCCCCAAAAAAAGACTGCGCTCTCCCCAACCAAAATCTCACTAGGAAATGTTGAAAGGTAACAGCCGCCGTAAAATTGCCACATCCCCCTTTCGCCTTTCCTCCATACTATTATATACACATTCCTCCCAGGACAATCAATGTCGGTGGAGCTAGTCGCTACCGGAATGGTGTCCGTCCTGTAATCCTTTCCTGTTTAATGTTTTCCGAACCAAGAAAACATGAACCCACAAACATAGACACAATTGCTTGTATGGTCCTTTGTATAATTTCGCGCCCAAAGAAAAGCACACTCAGAAAAACCAATTCCTATTCTAAAAAGGGTGTCCCCCAAAGCCAAAATCTATGTGATGACCCCGAGAGAAAGATCCCCATTCCTGTTTGCCTGATACGAGATGAAAAGGAGCTGGAAATAAAACAAAGTACATAGAATAAAGTAAGATTGATAGAATGGCAGGTTTTAAAAAAAATAAACAATAAAAGTTAGGTAAATTTTGGCAAATAAAAAAGGTATTGGCGTCAAAAACAATGACAGCATAGTGCCGAAGGACAGTAGTATTGCTAAGGAGCGTGAGGGTATCAGTTGTCGTAACATAATTATATAAAAAAAAAAAAAAAAAAAAAAGCGAGATTCGGCCGTCATGATAATTCGTGATAGATAGTTTGGTATGTGGTGGATGGTGGAGGCGCAGCGAAATAATGCTGTACACAAGCCTTGAACTTTGTGGTTCGATATTAGGTAATTTGGCGTTCAAGCTCCTCGCTACTCCTAGGCGGAAATACAAGTCCGCAAATATTGGCGAGGCTGTGCCAGTTCTAGTTCTGCACGAAGCGAGTCGTGTGATTTTTCATGGTTTTCCAAGCGTAGTCGGGAACTTTTCGGCGAAGAACTTGAGGATTTTAGTCTTCTTGCTTGGACAACGCTTCAGCTGAGAAGCCACAACATGCATTGGGCCGACAATGTCTTCATCGCCCATGGGAGGGAACTTGCCTTCGCTTCGAATATCGTTGAGCGATGGAATGCGTGTCATGATATTGTTGTTCGAGTCGTCCCCGAGAATGTTGTGTTTTAACGTTGCAAAGGCGTCACTGCCATTCTCAACAGTGTTGGTAATGGTGATCTCGTTGCACTTCCTCCAGGTAGCATCGACAGACGCCCATTTTTCCTCCGTCAACTTATAGGCTTTTGAGGTTACGCCATAGTGCTCTCCGGTTCTCACGAGATGCTTGGTGTAGTTGCATCGCGCTAGGTCCCAATTGGCGCGTAGTTGGCGACAGGCTTCCAAGTCAAAGCTCTCAGGCGTGTATGGCTCCGGAAGAATACAAAAGTTGGCATGCCCGAGCTTGTTCGCCCACTCATCGTTTGGGTCGGCAATGAGCATAAGAGGAATTTCGGAGGATGGGATGAGGTGTCCAGGCCGGTTTGCGTTTGGGTGGAACGAGGAGATAGATGGCCTCGTGCTAAGAGGTGGAGAAGGAATGCCAGCCAGTTGAGGGGTGGTAACTGAATCGATTGGTGTTAATTGCCCTGGCCCAAAGAAAGGATCATGTGGCTCTCTATCGGCCACTGAGGGAGACTGTAATGGAGATTGCATCGGTATATCCCGTGGACCAAAAATGTCCGTCATGAGAGGTGGAAGTAGAGGCGTTGCCGCGAATTCAGCTTCGCGAGCTGCGCAATCGCTGTTTGCCTTTTCGATATCAATTGGAAGACACCAAGAAGATTCATCGAACTCGCTTGCGGTGGGAGTGGGTGGCATTTGGGGCTCGAAGGGTTGGTCTAGCGCTTGCCTAGTTGAGTTCGAGACCGAGGACGACCGACTTGACGCGGCGCCTGAACCCGTCTTCTCATTCTGGGAGTCCGAGACAAAGGAGCCGGTCGAAATAGTCCCTTTTCTGGCTCGCCATTTTCGAGAGAATGATGGGAACCGTTTTTCCAGTCGGCCAGCTAGACCTGTAAGGGCCGACTCATTCACTCTTCTTTTCTTTGAGCGAGAACTTAGCGAGTACTCCCCATCGCTTAGAAACCCGTCGGCCACATCGTAATCGAAAGTCTGTTGCGAAGGAAGTTGTTCTGAACTTTGCGCCATCGTTGATTCACGGTGGAGACATTGTTGGCCATCGCCTATTGTGGTACATGAATTAGCTGCAGTCCTGTTTATCACGAAACCCGCCCATAATTACTTACACAAACAATTGTAGAGATAGTCATTTGCCGCGTCGTCAAACATAATAAAATCATCATCCCGCTCTTGTGGCTCTTCCTGAACATCTGGCAACGATCGCTGACCTGATTTAAATCCTACAAATGTTGGTGATGCCGGACTGTCGGTGAGCGCGGCGTGAAATGTTGATTCAATTGAGGAAGTGGAGCTAGGATATCTCATATGTCCCTGTCGTGAGAAGGTCGGGGTTACTGGAGAAGGTACTTCAGACGAGGTCGACGTCTGGGAATAGAAGGAAGAGGACGATAAGTCCATTTCCATATCGAGTATGCGTTCTGTTTTCATTTCCATATCATATATGCGTTCTCTTGTCATTTCCATCTCGAGTATGCGTTCTCTTTTCATGTCCATCCGGAGTATGCGTTCTTTGTTCATTTCTATATCGAGTATGCATTCTCTTTTCATTGCCATCTCGAGTAGGCATTCTCTTTTCATTCTTGCCTCCACTATATGTGGCAGCAATAGCGGCCTGAGCTTTCGGGTCATTTTGGTGTTCTCCAAATGTAAGGATGAATTTCCTATGGATGTGTTTTCTGGCTGCGCTGTTGATAACGGACTATTGCAAGAAGACGAGCGACATGTTCTTGTATGCTTCTTTTTCGTTGAGTGAGCTTTGAAGGTAAGAATTGGTTGCTCACACCGTTATACCGAGTCGTACGTGGTCGGAGACAGCTGGATTTAGGTCGTGATTCAAAGAGAGGAGGCAGGTACACGTAGGATAGAAAGGTGTTGGGCGACTTGCGATTTTCTGAGATGGTCTTTTTAGCTTCTGCGGCCACACAGCCAGTCATAAGCTCATAAGCAAGCCCGTTCGCGCTGCTGGCAGAGTTCGCCCGGAGCTCCCAATCAAGGCCCAAGACAGAGGAGCAAGGGGGCTAGGGAGCTAGGGAGCTAGGGACTGGGTCTGGCAGCATCAGTCCATCTGCCCCGGTCAAAAATTGAGAGTTTTACTGGCAGAAAGGTAGAGTCCGGGTCCGCTGCCTGTCTGCGTGGAAGCTCTAATGGTAGGTGTGGATACCTGGACTAGAAGTCCCAGTGTGACGGGGAGCCAAGGTAGTGCGCGGTAGTGCGCCCACATTGACGTTGTGAGCTGTGAGCGACGGGGCTGGCAGGGGAGGGCGAGAAGCCTGGGCAGTGGGCAGTGGGTGGGCAATAAGTTGTGACAGGGTAGCTGGACTGGGCCTAGCAGGGTAAGTCAGTGTAAGTCAGGGTACTTTTAGGGTGCAAAAGCACTATGGACCGAAGGTCCCTGCCGAGCATCCAGGGGGCCCAGGGCCAATGAGTTCTGATCAGGTAGCCAGTCAAAAGGGATAAAAGGCTCCCATGAAGTGTGGCCCTGTGTGGGAGACTGGGAGTCTGGGAGAAGACCCAGCAGAGAAGGAAGGATGTGGAGGCACTAGAGGGATGTGGAGTCACTGCTGAAGCCTATCAAGCCTGAAGGGGGTCGGTCACTGGGGGGTCACTGGGGGTGTGAACGGGAGAACATCAGGAAAGAGAAAGGGTGCCGACCGTTTAAACCTCAAGCGAGCTTTTTCGGGTGTGGGAGCACACCATCACCATCCCCATCCCCATCAATATCCCCATCAATATCCCCATCAATATCCCCATCAATATCCCCATCCCCTTGTGAAAAAAGCAACTCACTCCCCCAAAAACCTTGGAAATGTCACCGAACCGAGCCACTGAGAGACTTTGACGCCGAGAATAAGAAGTAAAATATCTTTTTTATTGTGTGCTGATCGGATTCCGGTGAGCTGATTGCATCATGAAATTTTACTTCAAAGTAACTCCCCCGGCCCTGTCAAGCCGTAAATGTAATGTTTCTCTGCGACTCTGCGAGTCTGCCGGAGTCTCTGAGACGGGAGACTGAGAGTCGTGGCAGCGGCAGTGGTAGTGGCAGAAGAGGTCGCGATGCTCTTTAGGAATAGTGTGCCAAGTGCCAAAGTACGACCTTTCCCTCGTAACCTAAGCCTTTACACTGGCTGGTTCCTTCCTTTACACTCAACCTCGCCGCCTCGCCGCCTCGGCCACCGTGTCACGGCACATTTGAAAGCGAGAGAGAGTTGCAGAAGCCTGAAGGGCAAAAGTGTTGTGTTGACCGTCGTCACCCCCTGGAAGCCCTCTCTTCGCTCCCTTGCTCTGCCCTCCCCCCTCCCCCCTCCCCCGGCATCGTTCCAGTGTCTTCCACACATCCCCCACCACTCGCAAGCCTCCGGTTATTGTGGAATGGTCCAAGTTGGGACATGTTCTCCCAGTGGTGCCAGCACAAGTGCCCAGGTGGTATTCGTTGTCCACTTCCCGTGACCGCCTTCGATCGTCTGGCAGTGTACCAGAGGTCACTCACTCACTCAGTCTCACTGGCAGTCTGGCAGTTCTCAGGGTGCAGATAGCAGATAGCAGATAGATAGGAGATAGGATAGGGTAGCAGAGACCTATGGAGTGCACAAACAGAATTTCAGACGAGATGTCACGAGTCGGTTCTGATGGCTGCGGCACAGGTGGTTGGAGGAAATATTGAGCAATTATATTAGCATCGATGATTGCGTTGATTGCGTTGATTACGGTGATTGGGTTGGTGAGACAGCCCTTCTTCTCCCAGCTCGGGTACCTGCGCGAAAGCGTGCAAAATCCATGATGGAATGGCGAGCGGGAGTGGAAGATGTTGAACAGCCTGAACACTGAACAGGGTCTGAAAAAGCCATGGCATGGCCCATGGGGTGGTGGGCACAAGTGGGCTAACTATGCTCCAGGCTCGCCGCTCCTCATGCTCGCTCCTCGCTCTCCCAGCCCAGGGGAAGATTTTCGAAAATCCCGACCGCTTGATTCTCATACTCCGTACCTATTAAGAAATTCCGAGTCCCCGAAACGAACTAATGTATATGTGGTGGTCGGGGCCCTATGGTGGTCCGTCACTTCTCAGAATCTCACCATCTCATGGATCTTGCACTTGCACTAGCACGCACTAGCACGCACTAGCACGCACTAGCACTACACTAGCACTAGCATTTGCACTTGCACTTGCCTTTTTGACCTCCACTCCCCGAGTCCCTTCCCCCTCCTGCAGCATCCAACTTCAACGTCAATGAGCATCGTCGAAGCGTCTACCGTCTACCCTACGGTCTGCAACTCTGCGTCATCCACACATTTTGTCTTGCCCAATGCCTTGCGGTCCTTGTCCTTGCCCGTCGCTTCCTTGTCCAGAATTTTCCAGCACACCCCACCGTGCCCACCCCCCAACTCCACCCCCCCAGTGCCCCCTACCTCTTCGGCTCGTTACGCGGAAGCCTGCAAGCTCCCTTCGGCACGATATAAATCACCCGTCTTCATTGGCCCATATAAACGAAATGTGGAGTCATTCTGTCAGGGCCAGGAACAAAAACCAAAAAAAATAATCCCAGCACGAGATTCCATTATCAAGCCTTGCCAACAACACACCGTGCCTTCCAGTCGATGGAACCAATCAGATCAGCCTGAGAACGACTACTACTGTAAAGTACTACGTACAGCACTCGGTACCTCGTAGGGTAGCGTCTAGAAGCCCTTTCGTTATCATGTCAACATGTCATGATGAAGTGTGGTCATTCCATGTGCCAGAGACGGCATCTCTCCGGACGGCAGTGTCACTTAACGGTAAAAAGCTTTGTTGAACTTGGGCCACGAGGTAAAATGGCAAAATGCAACCTCTTAGTTCAGCCTGTTACCTGTGGTTCTACTCGAGTACTCCGTACTTCAAAGTACGGAGGATGAAGCATCTGAGCGAGTTCGGCCGAAGGGCCATTTCGTACTTCGTACTAAGCATCGCATCGCATCTTCAGCAATCCAACACCATCTCATGATCTCAAAGTTCGGATCATCAGAAGGGCCAAACACTAGCCCAAGATCAGCAAAACATCAAACACCAACCTCGTCCCTTGGTTACCGGTATTCAGTTCGGACCATAAAGTGGTCCGTTCAAAGAAAAAAGGTTATTTCTCCACAAAAGGAGTCTGCGAGTCGTAAGCCTCTGAGCCTCTCGTTGCCCAGCCCTGATTCGCCTGAACAAACCCCACCAAAAAAAGGGGCCCCAAAACTAAATGCTCGAGAGTAAACAAACATCTCTCAAAACTCGCCAATCACAGAACCACTTGGTTCTAGTGTCTGGTAAAAACAAACTAACTAAACTGAAATACAAAAGTCTGCTCTATATATTTTATAAATTGGAGGAAGGAGAAGAATCATTAATGACTTTACAAATCAATCGTGTAGTCAGAAAATTGATCCACGAACAGGTGGATTTCTATTTTTGTATCATGTCTCCGCTGTGAGTTAGCGACCCTGGCAGTAACCTGGAAAGGGGATTGCTGCAGCCAAAATTTCTCAAAAAGAGGCCCGAATGTCAGCAGGATACAGCACCGTGACGTGATTGATAAAATTTCCAATTTCCAATTTTGATGCTGAGACTTGCTGATCGAAATCGCATTGCGGGAACTTTTCTACCATCCAGTAGCGAAGGCCCAAAGCGTTTCGATGATGCTCTTCTGCGCTTCATATCTCCACCTTCGGCCCCCAATTGCTTTAGCCGGACTTCGAGAAATGGATACTTTTGATGGCTTGCATCTGCAGTCAAACAGAATAAGAATGACATAAGGCTTAGCCCGACCAGCGAGGGTCAATTTTGATGATGATCGATATCCAGGACATCAATCGACCCCTCAATTGATCAAAAATAATTTTCACATCACCTTGGGATACGAAGGAGGGGTACTATCGGCCATGCAATGTTTGGTGTAAGAGACCAAATTGGGGTGGATGATGCGGCTGTAATCTGGTGCACAACATACAGACTGCTGCTCCTCACACCCACTTTGGCAAATTTCTCAAGTCCAATGTCGTAACCACACTTCTTTCTCCGCATCAGTTCCCTCAAACTAATTTCAAGTAGTCCGGTTAGCACAGGTGAAAGTGAAATAATGTTGTATGCTTGAGTAATAGGCGTACCTGAAAAGCCACCTCTGTGATATCTTGAAATCCCTCATTCAACTTAGGAGCATGATACCTTGAAGTGAAACCTCTGAATGCCATACTTGAGAGAATGGGTCGATTCTCAGGGTTCATCTGCACAAAATAATGAGCTACATACTCACATGCCAACGTCCATATGTGACAAGGCTTTGCATACGGCAACTCTTCGTTGGGATCGAATGCATTGCATTGGGGAGGGGAGGGGGATCACTCACGCTCTTGTTAAACGCTCGAACTGCAGCATTGTGCTCGGAGAGTATGGTGGTAGCAGTGAAATGCACACAGCGGATCGGCACGGAATGCTTCGCAGCAAGGTCCACCCACTTCTTTCGAACGTCAACATCGGCATTGGTATTGTCTATGGTAAGATTAGTACGCATACACCTTCCGTGGAAGTACATATTGCTAACCAACTGCCACTGATTTGTCTTCTTTCAATAACTCGTCTGCAACCTTCAAACACTTCTCCCGCTGCTCGAGTGTCAGAATAATTATCACGCTCTGTAACATGTAATACGCACTGTTTTCAGAATGTCTTGATTGATTCTCTCATACCCGATTGGTTCAAGGTTTTTCCAATAGAACGTAGACTTTCCAGCACCTGGACTTCCACAAAACATGACGATATCTTTTTTATTTTTCTTCAGAAAAGGCGTAGAACCTAGGCAAAAGATAAGTTATCGTTCCCGTCAAGTAGTAGAACGTTACCCTGTGACGAACCTTCAGCCGCAGAACGGGGCACAAATTCCGATGGCTCAAAGGTGCGAGTAAAAGGCTTAGGTGATTCGTCGAGAAAAAACTCTTCCGGAGTCTGGAACTTGAGACCGATGTTCCCTGCAAAATTTCTATCTCGTGTGAGAATTGTAATCACTCAAACGAAGATTTAGGGCATACCGATCAGAACAGCTGAAGTCTTTTGCTCTCCCCGCTTCCGCGTGACGCCCAGCGGCATCACCAACGAAAATAGAGTGATCCAGATCAAGGTCATCAGGATTGATATCGTAATCTTTCAGCAATTCTGTCCACATTCCTGTGCGTGGCTTACGATATATATCTTTCTCGGTAGCTGCATAGACAGTCACTGGTAGGTCCAGCTGATTCAAGACGGCCGAAACCTTGGCCTTGAATACGGCCACTTTTGATTGATTTGATTTGGAAACTTTCGGATCCGGTTTCAAAGCAATTCCTCCCTGGTTACTGAAAATTACGACCCGATACCTAAGACAATGTTGGTTATTTAATCCTATCTCTTCGATGCGGAATGCAACGTACCCTTCCTCATTATAGAGCTTTCGGAGTCTTCCAGGCACTGAAGGATCCCACCATTTCCAATCCTCACTATTGGAAGCAAACTTCTTACCCGAAAAGGTTTTGATGAGAGTAGAATCCTACACGACAAATCCATGTCAGAGTTACCCAGACCATATCGATCGAGAGCGGGGATTACGAACGAAATCAAATGCAGCAACTTTCTTGTTCTCATTATCGTGTGCACCGAATCCAGAGCTCGAGTTCCCTGGTATATATTTCGCCACAAGCAGGGTAGTAGGTGAGGACTCGTCGGGAGAACGTTCTTGCCAGTTGATCTTCTCCGGGGGCTTCTGGGATGCGGGGGTGAAGAATGAGGAAATGGCAGACTCTGTCGCCGACGTGTTAGCTGGGATAAGTTCGACAAGTACGAGTACGAGTACTAGTACTACTGTGATTAGGGAAGAGCAGTACATACTCGTCGTCGAGGATTGAAGCTTGCGACGTGAGGGGGGAGGGGAGACGGGCGCATCTAGCGTGCTGTGCTTCCTCTTTGTGGGTGCTGGTGGTGCTGGGGAACCTGCCATCTTGAAGATGAAAAAGATACCTCGGATGTGTTTTCCAAATGTGGAGGTGGTGGTAGTAGTAGCCAGCTTTCTCTCCCTCAAAAGGACTAAGGGCCTTCCTTGCCTTGGTTGTTCAAGATGTTCCGGAGTCCCAGGTACAAAGTACAAATAGCCGCTTCCATGTCGTCGCGTAGGGCGCGCTGCCGCAGCAGCAAGGGCCACGAAGATGACGCGAGACACACGTGACTCTCCCCTTACCTTCTCCTCTCAGGGCGGCCTTCTTATTTTACGTCCCGACTAACCTCCTAAGACCACTTTTTTCTCTTTTGTTTGTTAGACTGGCAATTCACACATTAACAATCCAATATTATTTACCCTGGCTTTTTCCGTTATGCCAAAAGGCAGAAGACTTGATTCCTCGAGATTCTATTTCCATATTGTCTTACTCCATTTGAGCAATTTGAAGCCAGCAGGTCTATCTAGGTTACGAGCAAATATCTGTTTATCGAAAATCGGGACTTTATCTGAAGTTTTTGAAACTTACTTTCAGTCCCCGTGCTTGCCCGTCTCGTTTGTTTTAAGTCTCGTATCTTCGTGCAAAATTAGAGCAAATTTCAGTAAATAACCGTCTCTGCTGGTATTGTGAGTGAAAAATAAGATCTTCGTAGAAAATCTGGGAGAGTGGTGTAATTAAAATTGAAGAATCCGTCCTAGGTGCATCTGTGCTAGGGCTATCTATGGTATGATCGTCGTATAATGGGTCTGTTTCGTCGTTTGTCGCGGACTGCATCTTCAATTCCAATTCTTTCGTCAGTGTAAATTTGAGATCATTATTTCACTCGGCCGTCTTTGCTATTTGTAAAATCATGATAAAGCGATGTCAGATGTACAACACTAGATGACAGTGCCCAACAAACGAGGCTCGAAGGCATGGAAATTGATTTTGTCTGCGGTTCTTGACAATGTAAAAATACCTTAGCACAATCAGAGAGCAGCGGTAGTGGTTGGCTAGGTATGAGGTTGAAAACTATGTCATATGTAACAAAGCATCCACGGACCAACCTTTCGAAACCAGACCTCATACTGATGAGAGTTGCTACTTAACTTGAGATTAATCGCGCGACTTCTTTTGAAATACCCCAAATCTGTCCATCTATTTTTTCTTAGTATTCTGATGCAGTTTCCAACATGTTCTTATAACCTTCCCTAAGGAGAGGGGGGTTTGTCACGTGAGTACCAAGAAAGTTATAAGCCTCCTTAAGCCACAAGAATTAGGCAGCTATCATTCTTTGCAAAGCCTCCGTGAGCCTCCTTACCCCAATACAATTCAGCTGAAAGAAATACCACAACACCGTTCACGTCTCCATGGTATATGCCTTAGGAACTCGAAGGCGGCTTTCTATCTTCGAGAAATACCGATTTCAGATCACACTTTTTATTGAAAGCATCTATTGAAACCTCGAATAGTGCACTAGTAAGACGGAGAAACATCCAGGCGATTTACCAGAATCTATGCCCTATATTCTAAATCGATAATTTGATTTACTTCTGAAGGAAAGTGACAGTTATCAACATGTCAAGTTTCCATTTTGAGATCACGCCGGGAATTTCAGATACATCTTCAGATATTCTGGGCTCGTCAAACGAAAATCCATCAATTACAAGCAATTCCCAAACACCACTTTCATTGGAAAGCGAGCCTTCGAGAAGTATTTTTGCAGCGAAAAAGAGAGAAAGAAAAGGACACACAAAATCAAGGCGGGGTTGCTTCAATTGCAAAAGAGCTAGAATCAAGGTATAATTGTCAACAAATTTCATTTTGAAAATAGAATGATAGCGAACGCTAATATTATATGCGTCTAGTGTAAAGAAAACCGCCCAGCATGTGACTACTGCGCTCACCGAAACTTGCTTTGCGAATGGCCTGATAATATACAGCTACAAGCTCAGACCATTCCGAATAGAACTTTGACACGAAGAACGAGCTCACCAGGTTCAATTCCAGTGTCGCCACAAGTTTATGGACCTGTTTTCAATGCCAAAGATTTCAGGCTTTTCCTAAATTTCATTGAAAGCGCCTACCCACATCATCCCATGGGAAGTGATTCAGTTTGGAAGCACGAAATTCCCGCTATTGCCCACCAGGTAAGACATTCTCTTCGCAAAACATAAATTAGGGATGGTAATAACTCAAAAACAGCATGAATATCTTCTCCACGCAATGCTAGCTTTAAGTGCTTCTGAGCTTGCAGACCAAGACCCCAATCCTGTAACTTCCCAAAGCCTGTGTTGCACAGCCATCTCCCACCGCGTAACAGCAATCGCAAAACTTAATACAGCGATCACCGCCGGTCTTGACAATTTCGAACAAGGAAACGCAATGTTGGCAGCTTGCTTCTCGCTTTTATTCCAGTCAGTGTTGCTTGAAGATGGACTTCTCGAATATATGACTTTTATCCGTGGTACCATAGCTGTTGGGTTTCAAATGGGCGTCAAACGTCATCGAGTACTATTTGAACAAGTCTTTGAGCAAACTGATATACCAGAATCAGTAGATAACTTAATTTCGGCAGCACCTCTAGTTCATCCGAAATTGGTAAGGAAGGCTCTCACTAGCTTAGAGAAACTTAAGCCCTTATGCAAACATCCGGTCGAGATAGACATGTTCAAAATGCTGCACGAAGTAGCTCGTTCCCTCATCATCTCTCCAAGGGACGGTAAGGAAACCCTTGATTGATAAATGAGATATCTGTTGACTAATTGACAACAGCTTATGTCTCACTCCGTAAAATATACGGATACTTCTCCTACTTCGCTCCTCAATCTTCCTTTGCTTATCTCACCAACCCAGCGAATCGAGTATGCCAGATTCTAGGAGCTCACTTCGTAGCCATGCAACTTACCATGACACCCATCACACGAAATGAGTGGGTTGCACGGGAAGATCAGAAGAAGAGAACAGAAAATGAAGGGGTGACGGCGAGATGGTTTAGTGCGTTGCATCGTGATGTGCCGCAAGAGTGGATGCCATATTATGAATGGACTATGTGGGTAGAGAGTGAAGTTGCTAAAGGAAGGGTATTTAATGGGCTCGTGGGAGGCGAGGATGAGGAAGGGGGCGTGGAGGAAAATGTAAGTTATTCATAATTCAAGAGTCATCTTGCTTCCATGAACAGAATCACGGGTATTAAATCACTCCTCATTGTCCCTTTCTTCGGATTGAAGCGATGAAAGTTGCGTGGTTGGTACTCCTAGAACGGGCCGTCCAGCCTCTATTCCTTTCAAGTGGGACTCCGCAGGCACCGAACTCGCTGGGCGTTTATGTGTAATGAAGGAAAGATTTCAAGGGCTTGCTTAATTGCTAGCTTAATGTTCACATAGATGGGCAGGGGTTCTGCTCAGGAAAATATTGGTCGAAGGGCTATTCGTGAATTGGGGAGAAGACCAGGGAGTCCCTCCAGCACTTCGTAGGACACGAAATGTCGAAAACCTAAATGAACGCGTAGTCACACTGGTATGAAGCCTATTTTTGCTACATACTCGGAGGTATGGTCATGTTTTGGCTGAGCTTTAGATTGTCTGGAGAGAGATATTTGGTGAGCGTGTACAGGCAGCAACCCAAAAACGAACAGCCAATAGACGCATGTGCCCAAGGAATACCGAGATAAGTATATCTAACCTTATGAAGGGTCATTGTAACCCCAAAGCTTGCTACACAAAGGCAAACAAAAATGGCAGTCGAAATTTACCAGGCCAAAACCCCCCAAGAGAAAAGCACAGCATAGATCACATTGTCTAATTATTAGGCATTTTTGTTGTCTATCTGCCGTCACCGCCATCTATGTATCAATGACTTCTCCCTCGCCAAAAGTGAACCAAGGACAAAACACAAAACAAAACGCCCTTCCATCAAATCATCAGAAGTTCAAATGCTCTGTATGAGTTTTCCGTGCAATGCATTATTCATCCAAACAAAAAAGCGCCTCGAACTTACTCCCTCGGGACCTCCGCTTCCCTCTTCAAAGTGTAAATTTTCTGCCATACTTCCATCCACCGTTGCTGTTGTCCAGTGAGTGGCTTTCCGGGATGTTTGAAAGATTTGGTCATGATATCGCGAAGTTTGGCTCTAAGAGTTTTTATCACTAGCATTGTCTTCCAGTCGGAGACGGCGAAGCGGGCACGGTTTCCGTCAAGAATGAAAACTCCCGCATACATCTGTTGGAAGGTAAAGAATTAGCAAATGATTGTGTTGAGTGTGATGGGATAGGAGACTTACATCGCATCGAACGTCACCACAGAGGAGGGCAATTGAGAATTCCTCGATGGAAGTTGTTTCATGGGCATTATAAAACCTTCATTCCAGTGGTTAGCCATATGAACAAATATTTGGTTGCTAATCACGTACTGCTTAGCTTGCATAATATGGTAGTAAGAAAGCCACTTCAGTTCGTGGTGGCCTTTGTTGACAGAAGACGGATGGAGGCTAATAGTTTGATTGTTGGCGACGTTGCGGAAGCCTTTTCCATCTCGGATAAGCAATTTGGGATAGAAACTCCACCCGATAACTGATATGGTAATAATGTCGTTGTCGCTATTCACATTGGCTCTTTGTGGAATTTCAAAAAACTGGCGGCGTCGAGTATTATACCGCGTTCTACGACCATTAGAGAAGAGGATAGAAGAGAAGAATACTTGGCCACCTACCTATTCAAGTTGGACTTTTCAGCCTCAGTCAGAGGTAGAAATCCAGAGTCTACTAAGCAAACCACAAGTTGCCCCTTTAGGTCCTCGATGTTTCCAAGTGTTTGTTGACTCAGAAAGTTCTTTTTACAAAACTGGTATTCGGAACCGTTACTAAGACAAACTCGCTTCCAGGCTAGATAGGCATTATAAACCGTAAGAAGATCCGAGTCCCCTACGAGAGAATTAGTTTGTAGTCAACATAAAACTCACCGTACCTTCTTACCTCGACGATATGATTGTCTGATAGTATCGGCTTGATTGCGAGCTCCGAAAGGAGCAACAAATGGGGACTTAGACGATAGAATTGCAGCAACGGTAAGAACTGCATCTAAGCACTTAAATATGCTACCTAGGAGGATAAGTTTACCCAAGAATACATCAAGCGGAAGTCTTGCTAACTGGATTCCCAAGGGGGTCAAGTCTTCTCCAGGAGTGAGAGCCCTGACATCGATCAATGCATCGACAGCGCGACGTATATTTTTTGGCAAAGGAGGATCTAAAGCTTCACTGAGGGTATCTTCAATACCACCAAGCTTACAGATTTTGACACGAATTGCAAGATCCTGGAGAGATAACCGAAGAAGCTCGGGCGTCTGCTGATCTGCCATCTAGGGATAATGAGTATAATTTGATCAATGGCAGGGCTTTGACTTACGAGCTCGTCATGCCGATACTTTGTAAATAAATGAAAACAGAGGCCATCCTGGACTCTCCCAGCTCTACCTCGTCGTTGTTTGGCATTGGCTTTACTAATAAATGTTTCAAGGAGTCGAGAAAGCTGTCTTCGTTCGTCGAATCTACTGTAGTATCAGCACCAAGTTTTGGGAATTTAGAAGAACCTTCACTTACCTCATTTCTCTGTGCTTTCCCGTGTCAATGACACAGGTGACATCAGGAATCGTGATACCAGTCTCAGCAATATTCGTGGCGAGCACAATCTTCCTTGTGCCTTGAGGCGGAACCAGAAAAGCCGCTTCCTGATCCTCACTTGCAATAGTGGAGTGCAGCGGGTAGACATACCAATTGGCGGCAAATACGGGATGTCCAACGAGCATGTCATTGAGTTGCCTGATTTCTCCAATACCAGGTAAGAACACTAATATCGCCTTACTGTACATGTCGAAATGCTCATCTGTGGCGATTCTTGCCAGCAGTTGGGTCACCAGGTCAAAATCGATGCGATATTCATCGATCAAAGCAATGGTGTTTCGGGTTTTACCACTATAGCCACGAAGAGTCTTGGTGTTTTCTACCTTTGCAGCGTCGCTGACTGCCACCTCACCGGCATCAATCTCGTCGTCAAGATCAGTGAATTTCTCCTTTTGGCCATTGTCAAGAGTATATCCCGTCAACTCGATGGCATCTTCAAGGTACTGAACCTGTACCGGGAACGTTCGGCCTGGCACATTCAGGACTGGGGCGCCATCCAGATATTTAGAAAAACGTTCGGCATCAACAGTAGCTGACATGAGGACCACTTTAAGATCACGTCTTCGAACCATAAGCTTTTTAAGAACGATCAACAGAAAATCGCTATCAATCGTACGTTCATGGACCTCATCCAAAACAATATGCGTAATGTCTTTGAGATCGTTCGACCCCTCAAGCATTCGCATAACAATACCAGTGGTGGCATAAACGAGTCTTGTCTCTTTCGAAGTATTTGATTCGAGTCGAATTGCATAGCCTATAAGAGAACGAGATGTTCCAAGGTCATTTTTACGCTCCCCAAGCTCCTCACTGACACGTCTAGCGAGAGAGATAGCAGATATACGTCGCGGCTCTGTGCAGTAAATTTTGCAAGGCTTTCCTTGGGAAAGTTGGTGCTCTAGAATGAAAGCAGGAACCTGTGTACTCTTGCCACTAATCGAAAATGAGTTGAGAAAACGAAATACTTCATGGCGAAACTTACCAACCAGTTTCTCCACAAATGATGACCACTTGCTGGCTGTCGATCGTGGAAAGAACCTTTTCTTTGAACCCCCACATTGGAAGTTGTGTTCGTGATTGCTATGACATGTCAACAGCAATGCGTGTGCGTATTTTGAATTACTTACTAGCATGTATTGATAGCTCGGAGTGCTTGACTTTTCATACCAAATCCTTTGGTAGGCCTCCGGTGTCAGCGAGGATCTGGAGTTATCTGCCGCGGGATCTACGCCGTTTTCGAGAGTGCGAGACGGACCACGACCTCTGAAGGCCCCTTTAATAAGAACCCCATCTTCGAGTTCTTGATCTTTCTTCTCTCGGACCATATCACGGAGTGTGCGGATGCTATCTCGGTCGATTTTATCTGCTTTCTCCTTCTTCTCATTCGCAAATTCGGTCCACAAGTCCCGCCATGTAGCTGGGAGCCGAAGGGATACTTTATCTTCTTTAGAAGACGATCCAAATATTACAAACAAAGCTACTGTAGCAATATATGCTTCGGACTGTTTGAGGTCTGGTGTCGAAATGGTCGTCATAGTAAATGTTTGGGATTTTGGTAAGGGATTATACTCAATGTGAGGAGGCAATGTAAGCACCGTCACATCTTGCACTTTCGACCAGGTGATCCGAAGAGAATGTCGATTCGCGAAGTTTGAAGTTGACACTATATTGAAACTCAACCTTGCGGATGAGTCCCTGGATTGTGTTATTTACGGAAAAGAAACGCCACAGCCGACACAACCAACATACCTAGCTCGACAAGCTTCCTCCAAAACTCTTGTTGGGTTGACTCCCGTCCATTTTCCAAAATCTCTAATGATAACCTTGGTCCCGTCATTGCTGTTAACTACTGTAGTGCTCTTTCCGGTTATGGGATCAACTTCGTTGACAGGTAAGCTTGCGAAAAGGTCTGCAAGAGCAGCATCATCATCACTGCCATTGTCTTCAAGTAACGCAGCTCCAATTTTGGCGGCTTCCTTGCTAACCTCGTCGTCCGAGTCGACCAGAGTCTCGGACTCGAGGGAAGCGATAATTTCCGCTTGTTTTTGCTCTTCGACCCGACGGTCTGCGGCTTCCTTTTCAAGCTGTATTCGCTTCACCTCCCACTGCTGGTCGGCAACATACTGATCGAAAAGAATATCGTCTTGGATCTTCTTGATTTTTCTCAAGGCTTTTGCCGCTTCCGGGTCGTTTGAAAGCTGTGATTCTTGGGAAGTACCACGACCACTTGGTCGGACAGCTGTCTTCTTTGACTTTGGCTGCTGGGGTTGGAATAATGTGGCCTTGCACTCTAAATAAACGGGAAGAAGATCGTCAGGGTCAATATCACTGTCGTACTCTACAATAGCAGCCGCCTTCTTGACCAGCGTGCGTTTTTTTTCAGCTTGAGAGGCGCCTGTATTTAATGTAACAGGTCCCATATGTCTAGTGTCAGACTCGAGACGCGGGGTGGTTGCACCAGACGGCAGTGGACTTTCAAATGGTGTTGCTAATGGTCCAAACTGGTTAGCATGCTGAATACGGCATTACAGCTATTTTGGGAAAAACCAACCTGGCTGTGACTTTAAAAGCATTGCTGCAGGTCTTCTCTGCCAATTCTCATAATCGGGGAGCTCTTCTCTCATACAGGCACGAGATAGCCAGTCCAAGGCTTCCTCCAAGCCCCATATTGCATCTTTGTTTGACACGCCTATCTTGTCTGATATATCGAGCACAAACTTGAGGGCTAGAGTAATCTTCTCTTCCACGAACCCAGCGCCGGTGAGGGCTTGTTGCAAAGTCCAGAGTCTGATCGTCAGCTCTTCCTCAGAAGGAGGCTTGACATTCCCAGAGAGGTCTGATGTCATTCCTGTAAATCGGCCTTCTGCGAGAACTAGATCCAGGATTTCTTCCATGAGCTCCGGTGGAAGCCATTTTCTAGTATTCAGGCTTTCTGCTTGACCTCGTAGCACTCGCCGGTCGGTTTCTAGCCTAGTTTTCTGACGAGCAGCATCTCTCTTAGACTTCTGTGCATGTTTCTCGACCAAACTTTGTAGCTCTGCCGTATCAAGTTGTCGTTCAAATTCTTCCGGACTCAATTCTTTCTGTAGCAACCCAGAAGCTCCAGTACCTGTGCCTACACCCGTAGACGTTGTTGCGCCGTTTTGCTGAAGCTCCTCAATGACGGGATCGGCTTCCTTTGGAGGGGTTGTCTCTGGAACATCAATTTTGGACTTTGAGGCAATCGAAGTTGTAGCAACGCTTCTGGCTGGATTCGCCGCAGGTTTCTTCTTTTTCTTTCCCCCAGCCATCTTCAGAGGGGTTATCTGAAATTGTGTGCAGCTTCCAGGCGCTGCGGGGAGCTCTGTAATAAAAGTGCTGGTGTTGGCGGGCTTGAAATGCTGCAGTGGTTGTCGGCCAACCCAGAAACTCGCCGAACTTTTCCCCCACGAGACTCACGTATGCCATGGATTTGAGAGCCTAAAATACACCCCGCCACCACCACTGCTACAACGCCGTACGATCCAAGAATCCCCGGGCGATGACAAGCGTGCGTATCCTACAAAATGACTGAGGTGGAGGTAAACGGTATGACCGTGGTGGAGCTTGATCTTGCCGCAACTAGAACCGCATTGCATTCTTCTTCAACAACCACCCGACTCGCAACCCTCCATATTCTGGAAGAGAGACTTTCAAATAATGGTAAATTGCTAATTGAGGCCCCCCTCTCCTTAAAATCTATGCTAACCAAATTCCCATGGTAGAAATAACCCAGACTCTCTTCCCTCCACTCCTCCGACTCTTCTTCCGCACATATTCCTACTATAACGACCGAAATTCGCGTCGCGCCGTCCAACGTTGTATAAAACTCGTTTTTAGCTCCGGCGCAGCTCCAGAAGCTCTTGCGGATTTTGTCAAGCTTGTTCATACCGAGACCGCAAAGGTCAAAATTGCACCCTCGGATGCTTTTGTCCTTGTCGAGTGGTGCAGCATATTGCTACAAACCATATCAGATACTGCCCATTGGGAGAAATGGGGACTGGAAACAATTATCAGCAATGCCCAAGCTCTGGATCTATGTCTTGGCGAGTCTTCACGTACCAATGTCAAAAGTTCAGCCCTGGTAGTCACTAGGCGCGGATTACGGACGGTATTTTCCAAGGAGAAGACGAGAGAGAAAACCATTGGGGATGTGGTACGAAAACTTTCTTCAAAGGGGCCCAGTCCGTCGACTAGAAATTGTGTCATGCTTGGGGTAGTTGCTGGTGTTTGCGCTAGAATACCAGAGGCCAAGAAGATATTCTCATCTCAAAGATCCGATATATATGCTTTTTACAATAGAGAGATTGTAGGATCGCGGACACCAGTCGCCCCTCACGTCGCCGATGGACTGAAGGACTTCTTTGCTGAATTCACGACCAAGGAAGACGTTGAAAAGGAGATTATCCCTCCACTTGAGAAAGCCCTACTCAGAGCTCCTGAAATTGTTCTGAATGGTCTGATTGAGCGTTTCTTCCACCCTCTTCCTGAATCGATAGACCTCTCTACTATCCTCCACACCAAACTGCTCAAACCGATTCTCTCAAATATCAAGTCCACCAACGCTTCGATACGTCATGGTGCTCTTTCAACATTCAATTCTATTGTTTTGAAATGCAACGATGCAGACGTGATAAAAAAAGTCGCAGAGGAGATACTCACTCCTTTAAAATCCGGGAAGCTAGCTTCAGCAGACCAAAGAGCTAGCCACGCGGATATGCTAAATGCTCTCCCTATTTCCCAATCTACTGCGACGTTGGTAACTCCTGCTCTAGCCGTCTGCTCTGGTAAGGAGGCCAATGAGGCAGCGCTCAGCGCACAAACTTCAACCTTTCTTCAATACCTCCAGTGGGGTCTCTCAAATGGTCTGGAGGTTCCAAAGCCCGCTATTGATGCGTTTGTAAAAGGCATTTCTGATAAGAAAGTACCCGTGAAAAAGCTATGGGCGATTCGTCTAGGGGAGCTATTCTGGAATGTCAAAGACGAAGAAACATTGAGCTCTGTATTTTCCGGCCTGGCAGAGGGAGTAATGCCAGCTCTGGTGGAAATATGGCAAGAAACAATCAGCAACCCTATTGCTGCAGCCCAATCTGGACTGGTGACCGCTGCCTACGTTTTCACAGCCATATCACGTTCAAAGCTCGGAGCCACATTAAGTACCAAAGTCGATGCAGCATTGAAAAATGCACAGGTTGCACACCAAGCGCTAGTAATGGAACCCAAGCCATCATTCTTACTGAATCACCGCATTTTTGGTAAAATCTCGAGCAGTGACGACTTCAAATGGTTTATCAGGGCCCTTTCATCTCTATCAGCAGAAATCTCGATTCTGGAGTCAGACTCAGCGAATGTCGTTGCTTGGGCGCAAGCCGTAATATTCTGTATTTGTTCGTCTACTGTTCAGCCAGAACTTAGGAAAGATGCCTCTCGGGCACTCTCTGAGATCTATGTTCAGAAACCTAAACAAATTTCGGCGGCCATCGTTGCAGGACTCTGGCGTTGGCGCCAATGCGTCGAGATCGGGGAAAAAGATTGTGCAGCATCTGTTGCAAAAACAGAATCACAATTTTTGCGGCTCGTGGTCAAGTCAATCTGTTTACCACCAGCAGGTACTGCTCAATTTGGTGGTTCGGTAGATCAAACTACTCGTCAGGATCAGATGGTTTCGCTATTAGTTCTCTGTCGACCGCAGTTGCTACCTCGAATGAACTGGATTGACCTGTGTCTAAGAGTAGGGGTTGACCCTGGGAAGCTTGCACGGGAATCTGGTGATGAATTGATGAGACAGATCCTTTACTTTACTGACTTTACTGAGAATGTAAGTTTTTCGATATGCGAGGACGAATTTCCGTTTACTAACTTCATCAAAGCTGGCACTTCAGCACTCTGAAATTGTCAAACAGGCCGCATTTAACGCTGCTGCAGAGCTTGCCTTTGTTGCTCCAGATGTTATGACATCGCAGATAGTTGATCTCATCCAAAAAGATCTTGATACTGCTCAGCTGGCAGGCGTTGGACCCACGGAAGCAGCTATTTTCCGAACCGAAGAGGGCACGCCCTTCGTTGATGTTTTAGCATCAAAATCTCAAAGTTATGTTCCAAACAAGAACACTAAGGATTACGATACGCTAAAGTGGGAGGAGGATTTAAGAGCCCAACTCGCACAGAAGAAAGGACAACAGAAGAAACTGACGCCCGAAGAATCGGCCAAAGTTAAGGCTCAATTACAGAAGGAATCGGAAATCCGACTTAACCTTCGATTTGTTGCAGCGAGACTTCTGCGCGGAATTGGTATAATTCACAGTCTTGCGACAGGACCTCCTACAGAGGCGCAATTATGGATCGGGCCTGCTGTGAAAGCTCTCGTTGATGTCATCAACGCAGGTGCTGGACTCCTTGTCGGAAATGCGGCCCCCGATGCGTACATATCTTGTTCGCAAATTCTTGCAAGCCGTATCGGGGCACTTCGTCCATTCATTGGTATAGCTACCTTGAGAGCTTTGAACGTCCCACATCTGAACGAACAACTCGTACAAGAATCTCTTGGGCCCTTAATTACCCGTGTGCTTTATCGTCTCAGATTTTCAGGAGAACAGCGCCCCTTTGATACAGTTTCTTTAACGTACATACTGCCGCTTGTTTTCCTGGTACTTCGTGAAAGAGGCTTCGGGGATACCGATGATGCTGAAGCTCAAATTGTTCTTGCCCTGGAGTTTCTGACGTTCCATACCGATGCTTGCTCTGATAGCCTGGTGCCACGCGATGAAGTCTTGACAATCTTGATATCTTCAATGCAGGCGTACAATCAACATTACAAGATCATCAAGGACTGTTTAGCAGATCTATCTCGATGTATTGCACCTAATATCACTGATCCAGAGATATTAATTCTTGCTCAGGGCGCCATCGTGCCTCAGGTCTCGGTCAGAACAGCAGTTCTGCAATCTATTAGTGCAGAGATTGACATGAGCGATCTTGACTTTTCCGAAGAAATTTGGCTGGCATGTCATGACGATGTTGATGAAAATGTAGAGCTTGGTCGAGAAATTTGGGAAGAGAGCGGGTTTGAGCTGTCCACCGAATCGCCATCCAGGATGCTATCGTATCTCAATAGTCTCGACAAACAGCTTCGGAGAGCTGCTGCGAGATCCATAGCGGAGGCGGTGCAACTCCATCCATCCACCCTTCAAGATGTGCTTGACAGACTACGAACTTCGTATAAAGAATTGGCAAAGCCTAGAGTACCCCAACTCAACGAGTATGGCATGCCCAGAAAAATGGACCTATCAGATCCTTGGGAGGCTAGGAATGGTATCGCTATCGCATTTAAGGAAGTTGCACCAGTATTCGAAGAAGATTTGCTAGATGACTTCTTACGATTCCTCATTGAGGAAGGGCCACTGGGAGACCGAAACCCAAATGTGAGAGAAGAAATGGTCGAGGCTGCCACAACGATCATTGCACTCCATGGCAAGAACAAAGTCGAGGCTTTGATGAAGACCTTTGAACAGACATTAGAAGCTCCAGATAAAGGCTCCGAATTTGCTGATCGAGTTAACGAAGCGGTCATTATCATGTATGGTGCTCTGGCTCGTCACTTGGATTCAGGAGACGACAGAATACCGAAGGTTGTAAATCGACTTCTGGAAACACTCAGCACTCCATCAGAGGCCGTACAATACGCAGTTGCAGAATGTTTGCCGCCCCTAGTTCGTGCCTCAAGCGAAAGCACCCCAGACTATTTCCACTATGTTATGGACAAACTATTGAACTCTAAAAAGTACGCAGCTCGCCGTGGTGCCGCATATGGACTGGCTGGTCTCGTCAACGGAAAGGGAATCTCTGCCTTGAGGGAATTTCAGGTGATGAGATCCCTGAAGGCAGCAATTGAGAACAAGAAGGATGTCAACCATAGAGAGGGTGCTTTATTGGCATACGAGCTCCTGCCGACCATTTTAGGTCGAGTCTTTGAACCTTATGTCATTCAAATCGTGCCGCAACTTCTTTCAAGTTTTGGCGATGCGAGTGCTGATATTCGAGACGGATGCCTGGCCGCAGCTAAGGCATGTTTTGCTAGCCTAAGTTCATACGGTGTTAAGAAAATTTTGCCTACCCTTTTAGATGGGTTGGACGACCAGCAGTGGAGAAGTAAAAAGGGTGCATGCGACCTTCTTGGAGCTATGGCGTACCTAGATCCTCAACAACTTGCTTCAAGCTTGCCAGAAATTATCCCACCGTTGACAGGGGTCCTCAATGATAGTCACAAGGAGGTTCGACTTGCAGCCAATCGAAGTCTTAAGCGCTTCGGAGAAGTAATCAACAACCCGGAAATCAAGAGTCTCGTGGACGTACTTCTTAAAGCACTCAGCGATCCCACGAAATATACCGATAACGCTTTGGACTCCCTGATTAAGGTATCATTCGTCCACTATCTGGATGCGCCTTCTCTTGCTCTAGTCGCTCGCATTCTGGAGCGTGGACTGAGTGACAGATCAGCGACTAAACGAAAATCTGCTCAAGTCATTGGAAGTCTTGCGCACTTGACAGAGAGAAAGGATCTTGTTTCGCATTTGCCTATTTTGGTAGCTGGTCTCAAAGTTGCCATTGTTGACCCAGTTCCTACAACACGTGCAACTGCCTCGAAAGCTCTAGGTTCTCTTATTGAGAAGTTGGGAGAAGATGCTCTTCCAGATCTTATACCCGGATTGATGCAGACCTTGAAGTCAGACACAGGTGCTGGAGACAGACTTGGATCGGCTCAAGCCCTCAGTGAGGTACTTGCAGGCTTGGGTACTAGTCGCCTGGAGGAGACCTTGCCAACCATTCTGCAAAATGTCAGCTCAAACAAGGCGGCTGTACGAGAAGGTTTTATGTCGCTTTTCATATTCCTGCCGGTTTGCTTTGGAAACAGTTTTGCAAACTACCTCAGTAAAATCATTCCTCCGATTCTCGCAGGTCTTGCAGACGATGTCGAATCGATTCGTGATACCTCGCTCCGTGCTGGTCGACTTTTGGTAAAGAATTTTGCTACAAAATCCATTGATCTGCTTCTTCCCGAGCTTGAAAGAGGTCTCGCCGATGACAGCTACAGAATTCGTCTCAGTTCAGTTGAACTGGTTGGAGATTTATTGTTCAATCTTACTGGAATATCTGCCAATACTGAACAAGACGAAGTCGAAGAAGGCGCGCAAGAAGCCGGTGCTTCTTTGTTGGAAGTGCTCGGAGAAGAAAAGAGAAACAAAGTACTTTCATCATTATACATCTGCCGCTGCGATACTTCAGGCCTTGTTCGCACTGCTGCAGTTAATGTTTGGAAGGCATTGGTTGCAAGTCCCAGAACTCTCAAGGAGCTTATTCCTACCCTTACGCAGCTCATCATCAGACGTCTGGGAAGCTCAAATGATGAGCAAAAGGTCATTGCTGGTAATGCTCTCGGAGAACTTATTCGAAAGGCCGGTGATGGCGTACTATCAACATTGCTACCAACCTTGGAGGAAGGCTTGCAGACATCCACAGATACAGATGCAAAGCAAGGTATCTGCATCGCACTCCGAGAACTTATATCTTCAGCATCTCCAGATGCACTAGAAGATCACGAGAAGACCCTCATCTCAGTTGTCAGGGTTGCTCTTATTGACTCCGATAAAGATGTCCGCGAAGCGGCAGCAGAAGCTTTCGATTCCTTGCAACAAATCTTAGGGAAGAGAGCCGTAGACCAAGTTTTGCCATATCTCTTGAACCTTCTTCGAACAGAAGACGAAGCCGACAATGCACTATCTGCACTGTTGACCCTGCTCACCGAGACAACGAGATCGAATATCATCCTTCCAAATCTCATACCCACCCTTACCGCTTCCCCAATGTCCGCATTCAATGCCAAAGCACTTGCTTCTCTTTCCACCGTTGCCGGCTCCTCGATCACCCGAAGATTGCCAGCTATTCTCAACGCTCTTATGGACAACATTATATCATGCAAGGATGAAGAATTACTTGCCGATCTCAATGCATCATTCGATACTGTTGTTCTATCTATTGATGAGTTTGATGGGCTCAACACTGCCATGAATGTTCTTTTAACACTTGTCAAACACGAAGACCATCGAAGACGTGCCGCAACTGATTATCATCTCGCTAAGTTCTTCGCAGCAGCATCAGTGGACTACTCCCGTTACAACCAAGAGATCATCAGGGCGCTTCTCATGTCATTCGATGATCGGGATCCAGAAGTGGTAAAGGCTGCCTGGACGGCCTTGACGGAGTTTACCAAACACCTGAAAAAGGAGGAGATGGAATCGCTTGTGTACTCAACGCGCCAAACATTGCAGCAGGTCGGTGTCGCTGGAGCAAACTTGCCAGGATTTGGACTTCCCAAAGGAATCAACGCTATTCTGCCAATTTTCTTGCAAGGCTTGATGAACGGTACTGCAGAACAACGAACTCAAGCCGCCCTTGCCATATCAGATGTTGTTGATAGGACAAGTGGGGACTCTCTCAAGCCTTTTGTTACTCAAATCACCGGCCCGCTCATTCGAGTAGTCTCTGAAAGATCAGTGGAAGTCAAGGCAGCTATCTTGCTGACCTTGAACAATCTGCTAGAGAAGATTCCGACTCTCTTGAAGCCCTTCCTTCCTCAACTACAGAGAACATTTGCCAAATCTCTTGCTGATACTTCAAGTGAGGTTCTGAGAAGTAGAGCCGCAAAGGCTTTGGGAACATTGATCACTTTGACACCTCGTATTGACCCTCTTATTGCAGAGCTTGTCACAGGTTCAAGAACATCCGATGCTGGAGTTCGAACCGCAATGTTGAAGGCACTATATGAAGTCATCAGCAAAGCGGGTGCTAATATGGGCGAAGCGTCAAGGACTGCTGTTCTTGGGTTGATAGATACAGATGTGGAAGATAGTGACGTTTCTATGGCCATTACGAACGCCAAACTATTGGGAGCCTTGATTAAGAATGTGCCATCTGAGAATGCTGCTGGTTTGATTAAGAACCGGGTTATGACAACGCACTTCAGTCAAGCATCGGTGCTAGCCTTAAATGCTGTCCTTTATGAATCAGCTTCATCGCTGACCGAAAGTGCCTTTGCTGAAGACCTGCCCAAAGTCATCTGCCAGGGCATGTTGAGCAAAAACGTAAGTTGATTGTTTCTGCGCACTTCAAATTGCTAATATAGATCTAGAACTTCATATTGGATAACTGTGTTTTGGCGGCAGGAAAATACCTGCTCTCTGAAAGTCGAAGCAGCGAGTTTGAGACATTGAAGCCAATCTTCGAAGCGCTGGCAGGTCTCATTCAACCTGGCAATTCAGTTGATACAAGAAGACTTGCTCTCGTGGTTATTCGTACTGCTTGTCGTCATCACATGGAGCTTGTTCGACCGCATCTTCCGTTATTGGCATTGCCAGTCTTTGCAAGCGTTAGAGATCCTGTCATTCCAATCAAGCTTGCTGCAGAGGCAGCATTTATGGCTCTATTCAACGTGGTAGATGAAGAGAGCAAAGTCTTTGACAAGTACATCTCAACTCAAAACCTTGCAGCAAACCAAAAGAGAAGTATGCAGGATTACTTTAAGCGAGTTGCGTTGAGACTCGGTAACACTGCACGAGAGAGGAGAGAAGCCGAAGGCGGTCAAGGTGGATTGGGACTTTCCAATGATGAGCTAGATGATGAACGGGAAATCCAGAGTATCGGGAAGGTTGACCTTGGTGATGGGGTTTTTGATGATTAAATGATAGCATGAATATATGTATCACGAGTCTGTTGAAGTAGCATGGGTGGGAGTTTTCATCGCATTTTCGCATCTCAAGGGGGTTTTCTTGAGAAAAAAGTACAGTAGTTAGTTAGGTTAGTAGTAGATGAACCTTTTTTCCGAAGCACTTTTTGAATTTCTTTCTTTTCGATAAGTGAGTTTTTTGTCTGTATATTTCCTTTAAGGCTTACGAAAAGCACTATCAACGAAGCTACTAAGATCGCATCGGCAGCGTACCTGGGTAGTATGTGAAGGAATACCTCTACTATCCATGAGACTCGGATTATTGGAGATCGGCTCGAGGAATTTACTCGATTATTCTGATGACCCGATTAATTTGATTATTTTCGATGATGACATATATTTCGCTTCTGCTTCTCTCAATAAATTTGATAGGATCGAAAATTCGAGGAATCACTTTAAAAACTACAAGTTAATAAGACCATGAATTGTACCACAATGTTAGAACACCAAGCGAGTTGTTTTGTTGCCGCTTTTATTTTTGGGAGTCCGGGCCGGGTCCTTATCGGTAATCTTACGCAGTAGGGCATTTAGCGAAGCAAGCCCTGCCGTCCCGCACTGAAAATTCGAAAGTTTGACAAATCACATGATTTAGCGCCAAACACGATAACCTTGGACTCCTCCACCTTGATTGATTGATATTTGGAACTATCGACAACCAACGACATCACCATCGACGACCACCCCGGAAGCAGTCAAGATGTAAGCAGAAATACCCTCCTGGAATCTCCATTTCGACGCTGCCACAATTTGCGACGCTCAATTCGATTCGGGGCTCATTGGCAGAGAAGTCATCGAGATTTGACAATCCCCTCTCGGTATCGCCACAAATAGTCTGCTAACATTGAATTCTCATCACAGGGTCAACTTAACCACCCAAAAGCGCCTCGCGGCATCCGTTGTAGGATGTGGAAAGCGCAAGATTTGGCTCGATCCTAATGAGACCAGCGAAATCTCCAATGCCAACTCCCGCCAAACCATCCGAAAGCTCGTAGCCGATGGACTCATCATCCGCAAGCCAGTCACCATGCACTCCCGATCCCGAGCTCGCGATCTCACAGCCGCACGAAGAATTGGTAGACACCGTGGTTTCGGTAAGAGAAAGGGTACAGCAGACGCTCGTATGCCAAGGTACGCACATATGGAGGGAGATGTTGAGGGGGCGAATTTTGCGAGGGCCAAAGTCTGATATGTTTTATAGCCAGGTCGTCTGGATGCGACGTCTTCGTGTTCTCCGCCGTCTCCTAGCCAAATACCGTGCCAGCGGCAAGATCGATAAACACCTGTACCACGAGCTCTACCACCTGAGCAAGGGTAACACCTTCAAGCACAAGAGAGCGTTGGTCGAGCACGTATGTTGCCACTTGTACAGGATTCGTTGTTTGGATACTGACTTCCGGAATAGATTCACAAGGCCAAGGCTGAGGCTGCCCGTGACCGAACTGAGAGACAACAGATGGACGACAAGCGTGCCAAGGTCAAGGCTGCCCGTGAGCGAAAATTGGAGAGAGCTGCTGCTAAGCACAAGGAGTTGTTTGGTGAGGCGGAAGAGACCGAGACAAAGTAAAGAAATACGCTGTTATGTTGGTAGCATTGGGAGTGTTTGGCAAGGTCTTAAATTCGGGCCGGCTGCTTTTACTGGTCGTTTCTTGCATTATTGCACGGTCAATGGTATCATGATTCCTCTTCAAAACACGATGTGTACCAAAATGGTGATAAGGCTTTCGTTTGAGGGCTTGTGGAGTGTACAAAATTTCCCATGGATGAATTCTAAGATACCTTTTTTTTCCCGTCCAATTGCTAAAATAAATTTCAGGTGGCGATACAGAATGGTCAAATGATTGAATCAATGTGCTAATAGCTTGAAATACGTCAATTTATAACACTTACAATGCCAGAATCAGCCCCAAAGTTCCATCTCCAGTTTCCCCACACGCGTAACAGAACCATACACCATGGGTTCTCTAGCTCCGGAGGCATGTCCGATTCTAGGAATTCTTCCTGGATAGGTAGTCGAGTACATCTCCAAGACAGATTGAGGTAACTCATAGAGAATATTAATATTGACACGAACTCATTAGCAAACAGTATGAGCAGGATAACTCCCGCCACCGCCATCCGTTTTCTCAGTCTTGCCTTTGGAAAAGGGGGGGGGGGGGCTTGTCAGAGTGCGCGGTCTCGTCTCATCGAAGATCGACGACGTCACTTGAGACGCGACCCTTAACACCACCTCAATACAGTAGAACCACGACAAAACTCAAACAACAGGAATTAGGTACTGCCTGCTGCGCTGGCAAATCAAATCAACTTCTACTTCTTGGATGCAATCCTCGAACTCATCCTCATCCTTATTCGTCCCCTCTATCATAAGCCACACCGTCACCCCCCCTCCCCTACACGCCAGCACAAGAAGAAGGTAAGAAGATTGAAAAGAGGAATAAGAGAACAACCAACAAAACGGATCAGATCAATTTCACATTGTCCCCTTCAATGGTGGTGGTTGTGAGCCCGAGACATGTCAACATCGCCCGCTGTTACACGAGTGCTGTGGTTGTTTCTTTTTTTATGGCCAGCTCGTCATTTCCGTTGTAGTTGTTAAGGAGGGAAGATGGGTGTGGGGAGGGGGAGGATTATATAGTAAGGTAGTGAGACAGCTGGAGCGGCTGGAAGCAGGGACACGTGAGGGCGGTTGTGGTGGTACAGAGGCTAGTGGTTTGGGAAGGAGCGATGGGGGGTGGTATGAGGGAGGTGAGGAAGCGAGGGCTGGAGACAGAAAGGGGGCGGGGTGGAGGGTGGTGATTGTCGTTTATGGTGTTTATATACTTATAGACGAGGTTTTGTACTTGAACTTGGATTAGGTAATGTTTTAGAGTTGATGTATGGTTTATAGTTTATACTTTTGAATGGACATGATTCTGTACCTCCCTCGGTGGCTCCTTGGTTCTTGATTGGCATCGGTAGGTAGTACCTATATATTTATATGATTTGAACATTGTAGCTGGCTCCTATCAAACTCCTGGGGCTGCTCCCTGAAAAGCTCTCTGAACAGCGCTCAAAATGACAATGCTTTTTTATATGATCTGTAATATGGATAAATAAGGGTCCATTTCTTTCTTATCGTCTCAACCTTGGAAGAGTGACCTCGTGCTTCTTATCAGTAGGACCAGGGTCGGTACGGGCCCGGAACGGCAATCAAGCTGCGCTAGTCCCATGCCGAGGACGACACTGACTGGTGCATTCTGAGTGGCGGGGAGTTGCTAGTACATTTAACTTGTCTTGCAATAATATTCTCATCCAAGGGAATTCGTCCTTTGTTTGACCAAGAATATACTACAATCGGTCAACGGGATATCTACTTTGCGATGTCTCTTTTCAAGGGAGCTTCCAGGTTTGCTCAAGGAGCTACAAGAACGAGGTTGGCTCCATTATGTTGCTCAAGACGGAGCGTGTCTTCAATGACCGCAGAGTCACAACAGAAAGTACGGTTCCTCCAATGATTTATATTGATATTGCTGATGGTCAATTACAGCTCCTCACTTCCAACCTTGAGCAAGCCGACCCCGCTGTCTACAGTATTCTTCAGAATGTACGTTTCCTCATACCCCGCCATTGGATATCAACTGATAAGATATCCAGGAAAAACGACGACAGAAGCACTTCATCAACCTCATTCCTTCTGAAAACTTCACATCACAAGCTGTTCTCGATGCTCTTGGAAGTGTTATGCAAAGTAGGAGTTTCGAGAAAAAAATAATCCTGCCAGACCAAGCTGACCGCTAGTTAGACAAATACTCGGAGGGATACCCTGGAGCAAGATACTACGGCGGAAACGAATTCATCGACGAGGCTGAAAGACTATGCCAATCGAGAGCTCTGCAAACCTTTGGATTGAAGGAAGCAGAATGGGGTGTCAATGTTCAACGTATGTGTCTCCTTCAAATCCACCTTGGCGACTTTGATTGACCCCTCTATAGCTTTGTCTGGCTCGCCTGCGAATCTCATGGCGTACTCGGCCCTCCTTAACACGCACGATCGAATCATGGGTTTGGATTTGCCCCATGGTGGACATCTTTCACATGGATATCAAACACCCACCAAGAAGATTTCTGCCATTTCAAAATACTTCGAGACCTTTCCGTATCGTTTGGACGAATCGACTGGGTTGATTGATTATGCTAAGCTAGAGGAGAATGCTTTGCTTTACAGACCAAAGCTGATCATTGCTGGTACATCTGCCTACAGCAGATTACTTGACTACAAGAAGTTCCGGGATATTGCTGATAAGGTTGGGGCCTATTTACTGGCAGATATGGCACACATATCTGGTTTGGTTGCTGCTAAGGTTATTCCTACACCATTCGAATTCGCAGATGTTGTCACTACCACAACCCACAAAAGTTTACGGGGTCCTAGAGGTGCTATGATTTTCTTCCGAAAGGGAGTGCGACGGGTCAACGCAAAGACTGGGGAAAAGGAAATGTGGAATCTTGAGGAACCTATTAATGCCTCCGTCTTCCCAGGTCATCAAGGTGGACCTCATAACCATACCATTACCGCTCTGGCAGTCGCTTTGAAGCAGGCGCAAAGTACGGAATTTGGTGCATACCAAGCATCTGTCCTCGCGAATGCAAAAGCCTTTGCCAAGCGCCTGGGCGAACCTAAGAGTGCTGGTGGACTTGGATACTCCATTGTATCTGGGGGAACTGACAACCACCTGGTCCTGATTGACCTCAAGCCACAAGGTGTCGATGGTGCCCGTGTCGAACGAGTCCTGGAATTGGTCGGTGTCGCGAGTAACAAGAATACCGTCCCAGGTGACAAATCGGCCTTGAAACCCGGTGGATTGAGAATGGGTACTCCAGCCATGACCACGAGAGGCTTCCAACCGGATGACTTCGTCAGAGTTGCGGATGTGGTTAATAGAGCGGTTACCATTACGCAACGCTTGTCGAAGGCGGCTAAGGAGGCGGCGGAGGCGAAGAATCGCAAGGCTCCTGGCAGTGTGAAAGCTTTCTTGGAGTATCTGGGCGAGGGACAGAACGAGAGGGAGATTGTGCAGTTGAGGAGTGAGGTTGAGGAGTGGGTGGGGACATTTGCGCTGCCTTGGGATTCTAGTGCATAGTCAGTCGGCCTGGTCTGGTCTTCTCTTGTCTGAATAATCTCTTTAGGGAATTGAATGATGGGCATTATGTGGAGTTTTTCTTCTTCTTTTTTTGGTCCATTTACGGAGATGATATTATGATTGTCTGGTTTTTTGGGATAGGTGGTCAGCGCATCTGGTGGTGTGTATAAATTGGACTTCGCTCACTTCATATGCCGGGTGCCGCGCTTTTTTGGGGGCGAGGCTAGATGAGGTTTGTTGATTTTACTTGTAAGTGTGAGTGAGTGTTTGATTGGGTTTGCTGTGCCACTTTTCTTTTCTCCCTCCTCTGATTTTCGCGTCTGGTCTGATTGTGGGCGAGGAGTTGAATTTAGGGAGTACGGTACGGATTTCATTTTGTTCTTCTAAACTACATCTCACGTGCTAGAGTGGTTGTTCCCATCAGGTCGGGTATTCGGGTTTTTGGGGTATTGTGGTGATTGTGATGATTGTGGCCTTTCTCAGTCTATTGTTCTTTTTTGATAGGAGGGGGAATTTCTCTGATTAGGGGGATGGTGATGGATGAGGCTTTGTTAGATGGTGGTGCAGTATAGAGGTATTTACTAGTATGATAGAGCGGTTCTATTGTATTCTTTGAGAGGGTGGTTAGTTCTTGGGTTTGAACTGGACTGGACTGTACTGAACTGGACTGGACTGGACTTGGTCACGGACGGCACTTGGTTAGGGGGATCGTTCGAAGATATCCGTCGAATCTACTCTAATAGCGTTCCCGTGCAAAGTAAATGAGATAGCATCATAATTATAAATAGAATTTGAATGAGGATGGCTACTAGATGGACAGGAATGTTCTTATGATGGCACTAATAAGGAGCCGCAGATGATTGTCTCCTTGGGATATATGGAGACGAGGGGATGGAAAGATGTGGAAAGGGGTTAGTTGAACGCTAGTCAGTTGGTTTCTTTCTAAACCCCAAACCGTTGTTTAACTATCTTTTTCTTTGCTGTGTGGTTTTCTCTGTCATACTGGGAAAGTAGGAACTAAACTAATCTTGGACTGCAAACTAACGTGTCTGGTGTACAACCAGGGGTGTTGAGCCCGCACTACTTCATACTTTGTGGGGTTTTGCATCATCTTAGGCATCTTTTGAAATCATACATGAGATATTTTTAACCATGATGGGGGGGCTTATTGGGATGAGCTAATGCTCGTAGTGGAAGATATTGAGGGCATAAATACAGACGGTTTCCCCGCCCACCCCCTGTTTCCTTCGCTTTCTTCAGAAAACAAATTTTGAACAAACACTTAAAAACTTCTCTGATTCTCATCTTATCACTCATACATAATCATCCCCTCTGTTGAGCCATCAACTTGAACACTTCGTTCATCCTCAATTATTATCATCAAACCAATATTTAAACCAATTCAACCAAATACAACTTCTCAAAACTCGCTTAAACGACAACCATGGCTTCTTATCCAGCATACCAGACTGAAGAATGGTTGGCTTGTGCTTCCAACCCAGAATCCACCACATTGGCCAACGACCTCGCTAATCTCACCGTCACACCTCGTCCTTCTTCTTCTCCCGATATTCTCCAAGGAGATCAGGAGAAGAGAGAAGATATCCGCGGAAAAGAGGAGAAGATCAGTATCATAGAGCAATATATCAAACAAGAAAATAACATCACAGTCTACGACGCAGACACAGTAACAACCTCCTCCTCCTCTGAATCTAGCACACATGACAACAACATCGTCAGAGCACCATTCGATCCAACACTCATCCCAGAAAATGCAAACCTACAACAAGATCAAAACATCCTCCAACTCGACACCGAAGTGGTTCCCTCCTGGGATGCCTGCCTCCATCCCTACAAAGAAGACAACCTCTTCCTCGATCCAGAACTTGACAGACCAGCCTGGACAATGGCCGACGAAACACGTTCCCAGATGCGTGTCAAGGCGTGGTTGGATGGAATGGCTGATGAGCACATCGGCACCGAAGAGATGGATTGGCAGAATACGATGACGTGGGGTATTTGGGATGTTGATAATGAGCTATCGCTAGAGAGAGATTGGGAGGAGAGAAACGAGGACGCGAGGCGGAGATGCGAGATGGCGAGGGATCCACAGGGGTGTGCTGAGAAAATTGTGAGGGAAAGGATTTTACTGGAGAAGGAGTATGAAATTGAAGGGAACTGGGATGAGGCAAAGATAAAGAGAGAGATTAGGGCTGAGATTGTGAAGTTTCGTCAGTCCGGTTGCGGATGGTTTCAAGAGATCTCGCTTAGATGAGATGTTTATTCTTCGGCAATTTTGGAGTTGGGAGTTGGGAATTGTTTTCATTATGGAAGGAGGACTGCTCGGTATATTGTATTACCTGTTTGGAAAGGATATAGCGATTCATGTATAGAATAACATGCTCCTTGCTCTGGGATATTATTTGGCGTTGGGATATAGCGATCAAGCGGGACAAATAAACAAATCAAAAACCACTCGTACCGTGTACTCGCTCCTCTGCTTTTGTGAAGTAGCCATTTAAAATATCCCACCTCTCGTCTTCAACGATACTTCCGCTCTAGTCACTTTAAAATTGAAGGTCTTATTATTATCCTGTTTTGATATTCTTCTTTTCTTCATGTCTTTCACTTGGTCCGGTCCTACCGTTTATGATGTTCGAGTAATGAAATACGTGATAAAACTGAATTATCATCTAATTAATCAATGACATAAATACCGCCTCATAATCTTTTTCGCGACAAAATCTCCACTTATATAGTACTCATATTTTTTCTAGAGAAGTTACAGCGCTTAAGCGCAAGGTACAGGACGGTGGGTTAATTGAAAGACAAAAGCCAACCTCGGAATTCCAACCAATCAAAATATCTCGCCTAATCCAGGCCCTGAGAAATATCACAAATACGACTGGTATATCTAACGCCTATTTTGGGGTGAATCAAGGAGTGAATCTGTCACTTACTACATACAACCCAGTAATTTGATTGCTTGGAGAGATTGTATCCTGCGATGCATTTTGAATGTTTCGCTACCCAGAACCATCGCTTCTAAGTTTCTTGTTTCTTGGAACCATTCTACTCGAGTAGTAGTTGAGTTGAATTAAGTAGTCGATTCAATTACCCAACCACTCATAAGTAGTAGTTGAGTAGTAATGAGTGGCCGATTGACCACAGATAGAGAGAGAGAATAATAATACATCGCACTACAGAGAAACATAGTCCATAGATCTATTTCTACAAATTTCCATTGTATACATATACATGTACATTCAGTCCCCCTACTTAGCCAAGAACTTCTGAAAGGCCTTATGATCAATAGTAATATTTCCCACAGCCTTCAACTTCTTCCTTCCCTCCTTCTGCTTATCCAGCAACTTCCTCTTACGTCCAATATCCGCGGCATGTAACTTCTGCAATACATCCTTACGGAACGGCTTAATAGTTTCTCTGGCCACGATTCGGTTACCCACCGCGGCTTGAATGATCACTTCATACATCTGTCGATCAACATGTTCCTTGAACTTCTTGACCCAGATTTTGCCCAGTCGTTCGACTTGGGAGTAATGAAGGACTCGTGCTACGGCATCGACGGGCACCTTGTTGACGAGAAGCTGCATCTTGACGATATTGCTGCGTCGGAATCCGCCATCTTCGTATTCGAGAGAGGCGTAGCCTTTCGTTGCGCCCTTTAGTTTGCCGAAGAAGTCGTCGACTAGTTGAGCGAGGGGGATGTCGTACTTGAGAATTACCTGAGTGGCACTGAAGAATGTGAGTTCGACCTGTTCTCCGCGATTGGCTTCGCAGAGTTCAATAACTTTGCCGAGGTATTCTTCCGGGAGAGTGATGGTTGCGGAGACATATGGTTCTTGGAGCTCCGAGACTTTGTTTTGGTATTTGACGTTGTCTGGGAAGAGATTTGGGTTGGAGACTACTTCTTCTTTGAGGCCTTCTCTCCAGATGACCTTGAAAGGAACGCTGGGGGGTGTAATGATCACACTTGCTCCGTGTTCTTGTCTGAGACGATCTTCGAAGACGGAGCAATGGAGGGTTCCAAGGAAGCCCATTCTCCAGCCTGCACCTAGAGCTTCCGAGGACTCTTTTTGTAGGGTCACACTTCTATCGTTGAGGACGATTTGGTTGATTGAGTCTTCCAAGTGACCATGATCACTTTGATCCACCGGAAATGCTGAAACGAAAACCATAGATTTGGGTTCTTCGAATCCGGGATATGGCTCGACTAGTCCTTCTGAGCCGACTGTTGTAAAAGTATCTCCACTCAATGCTTCAGCACTCTTCTTCATCCCTGGGTTGAAATGTATATATCCAACCTGACCAGCTCGAAGTGAACTTTGAGCAGTCTGGTGTGGATACATAATTCCAACCTCTCCAACAAAGTACTTGATCCCAGTTGCAAAAGAAACAACATGATCCCCAGCCTTGATCGTTCCATCAAACACCCTAACCAACAAAACCACACCTTTATAATTATCATACCAAGAATCTACCAGCAGTAATCGTAAAGGCTTCTTATGATCCCCCACCGGACAAGGAATCTGCTCAATAACCTGCGGTAAAATCGCCTCAACATTCAACCCTGTCTTCGCAGACACCAAAACAGCCTTCTCAGGTTCCAACTCAAAAGCAGTCTGCATCTGCTCCAAAGCCCTCGGCGAATCCGCAGAAGGTAAATCGACCTTATTAACAACCGGCACCAACGTCAAACCCTGTGAGAACGCCAAATAGAAATTCGCAACCGTCTGCGCCTGCACACCCTGACTGGCATCTACCAGCAAAAGAGCCCCCCCACAACTAGCATACGAACGACTAACCTCGGCGCGAAAATCCACATGACCTGGTGTATCGACAAGATGTAGTAGATAATCTTCCCCTTTGTGTTTATATATCATACTACATGTCTGAGCCTTGACTGTGATTCCTCGTTCGCGCTCGACATCTAGTTTATCTAAGATCTGTTTATTCCCTCCCGGCGCAATTGTTCCTGTTAACTCGAGCAGTCGGTCACTGAGGGTGCTCTTTCCATGATCGACGTGTGCTACGATGCAGAAATTTCGGAATCGTTCGATGGGGATAGCTTGGATGCGTCGCTCAACCTCCGAGACGAATTTTGGAGGTTGAGCTCGGAGTGCTATCGAGGTGGAGAATGCGCGGGCGCGGGATTGCGCAGAGATAAAATGTGAGGCATATTGGGATCGGATGGAGCTAGGTAGCCGGAGGAGTTGTAACGGACATCGCTGCATTGGAGTGGAAGATTGGTGAGGGGTCGTTCGTTGAGCTCTCTATCAAGTACAAAATTTTGGAGTTGGAGCTCGAGGTCGTTGATACGGTAAAAGCGGCATGAAGTAGCTTGTTGTCCCAACTTGCTGGAATACCTATAGTTAGTTCAATTGATTATTTTAAATCATCTGCTATGGTGTTTAATATTTCGTCCCATATTTTCACCAATATTTCGATTCTCTTGAATCCATAGTGAAATATTATTCTTTCTTGGTGTTAGAACAATCAATTCCAGGGCCAGATCTCGGCAATTGCTGTGCCAACCAACAAGAGTGGGGCTCAACTTTCTGGGGAAATATCCATCAACCTTTTGAGCCGCAGCATTGCCCGACCGATTCAACCCCAACCCAAGATCCCCAAGATGTCGGCCGCCGCAGCAAGCAAAGAGAAATCGAAAACCCATAAGCTATCCCTAAAAGGTAATTTCCTCCATCCTTCCAAGACCATACAAAGCTAACCCCCACCAGGATCCTCCCGACTAGTCGCAGAATTCGTAAGAAAACACCCGCGCCCAGAACCACGCCGTAGAAATCCCAGAACATGAGATACTAACGCACTACAGTTCAATTACTCCATAAACACGATTTTGTACGTCAATACCCATATCTCAGGAGATAGGAATATTAAAAGATGGCATGCTAATAACAACCAGATTCCAACGAGGCGTCTACCCCGCCGAAGACTTCGCAGCCGTCAAAAAATATGGCCTCACCATGCTCGTCTCCTCCGACGACCAAGTCAAAGCCTACATCAAGAAAATAATGTCACAGCTCGATAAATGGATGATCGGGGGCAAGATCTCGAAACTAGTGGTGGTGATAACAAGTAAAGACACAGGCGAACCCGTAGAACGCTGGCAATTCGATGTTTGTCCTTCCTCCCCATCCCCTCAATCCCCTATCTCCTAACATATATCTCCCCAGGTCCAAATCTTCGCCAAACCCTCAAAAAAGAAATCATCCACCAAAACACCCGTCTCAGAAAACAGCGCTCCAGCCGCAACAACACCACCCCCACCCGTCGAGAAAACCGAAGCAGAAATCCAAGCCGAGATCCAGAGTATCTTCCGTCAAATCACCGCATCGGTAACTTTCCTGCCACAACTCGATGGCGATTGCACATTCAATGTACTAGTCTATGCGGATGCGGATAGTGAGGTGCCGGTTGATTGGGGTGATAGTGAAGCGAAGGATATTGTTAATGGGGAGAAGGTCCAATTGAGGAGTTTTAGTACGGCGAGTCATAAGGTTGATACGTTGGTTAGTTATCGTGTTGGTTAAGATGGATGGTTAGTGGAAGAGAGATGTGTAGGATTTGGGGTATTGGAGGGATTGGATGTGGATGGTGGGATTGGAGTTGTATGGTGTTTTTATTATGGCTCTTTTCTTTGGTTTGGGGGGATTTACCATTGCTGAGTAGCTGGTAGGTATATAGATTCGTGGTTGGTGATCGTGATGCTAGTATTACGATTATTTACTACAATTTCATAATTTCAAATCCTCATTTCTGGTGGAGCTCACAGGACTACATTTAGCTGTGTTTTACGCAGCCGTCATTTCTTCACAGAGCGCCATTTGTTGAATATGTTAATCATAATTACTATTACTATCCGTTCATAGGTCCCTTCTCGTCGTAACAACGAAGTAGAAGACCGAGTCCGGTGGTTATTTCTACTGTATCCTAAACTCCGTCTATCCTATTCATCCCTTCCGTTATCAATACAAGCTTCTCATTCCTCATACCTCATCTCAGGTATCGTTTCTACATCCCAGAAAAGAAAAACGCCAATTAATCATGCCCAATCGCTAAAGTCCCAAACTTGTTGTACCGTAACAGAAGTTCTATGTCACCTCCTATTCCTTCCCCTTTCCCTTATCATGCTTCTTCACAGTCCCATTCTCATGCTCCACATCTTTCCCATCCACAGAAGTGATATCAATCCTGATATCCGCCTTCTCAGGTTTCGAAATCACATCCTTCGGTCCACTCCCATCTATACCCTCCCATTCCTTTCCCTCCCACCCCCTTTTCGCGTCAACGGCGTGTTTTGTATCGCCGCTCTCCGCCATCTCTTTAACATCACTCCAGAACTCCAACTTCTTGACTTCTTCATCGGCGTGTTCGAGGGCTGCGGAGAGGTACTCCAGACGTTTCCTGGTTGTCCAGACGTGGGTATCATCTTCATCTTTGTCTTCCCCTTTCTCAGATTTCTGAGTTTCTTCATGAGCTTTGGATGCGGAGTCGTATTCTTGATGCAAATAAGCGAGTAGGATTTTTCGCGAGGCTTGGAAGATAAACATCTTCATAATGTCGTGCATGCGATCTTTGAGGTAGTATAAATCGCCCTCCCCATTCTTGATAAAATTCTTGACGACTTCGAGTTTCTCCCTATCGATACGGGCCATTTTTAGCGCAACCATTAATGCATTAATATCGCATATCTCCTCGTCGATATCGCGGTCGTCCATGTTTAGAGATGTGCGATTGGCAGCACTTAATTTATTCGCTTCCGCCAACGTAGAAGGTCGACTCTGACTCAAACTCCTATCCCTGGCGGCAGAATTGATAGTAAAATAATCCGGGGTAAGCATATTATCCGGTTGTTGAGCCTGGTATCCAGTATTCTTACGAACGCGCTTTCGAATCCAGGCTCGTCGTCGGACGTACGAGTTCCACCATGATCGTCCGTGCCAGGAAAACGCTTTGGAGAAGGCAAAGGAGTATTCCCAGCCGTCTTCATCAACGTCGTTTTCGCGGTTCACCACCCATTCTTTCCAGGCCCATTCCCAGGCTGGATCGGGGACTTGTGCATTCGTTGGATTCGTCGCGCTGGTTTTGTGCGCAATGTTTGTCCATGGGGCGGGATCGAGGTTTCCTAGTGCCATGGAGGAAAATAGTGGTGCGCCGCAGAGAAAGAGACCTCGTTGGTTCTCATATAAGACATCGATTGCGGAATCTATCTCCCTAACTTCTTTCTTTTTCTGTCGTCCTCGCGGTTGCTCTTCTTCGTTGCCTGATGAGGGGCCGACTCCATTCTGATTGGAGTCTACCTGCTCGATCGTGTGCTCCTCTTCGTTTGCGGATTCCACCACCCCTTCTCCATCGAGAGTGCCTGCTGTTAACCGACGATCCTGATATTTCCTGTACTTTCGTTGCGAGATTTCCTTCCTCAGTCTGTGAGTTTTACGGGGTTTCTTTAGAGGCACATCACTATCTCTCCTTGAGGAGGAATCTGAAGCTGTATCTTCAACTGGTGGTGCACGATCTGCAGACCGACTCCGAGAGGCCTCGATCGAAGCTGGTGATGTATGGTCTTCCAAGCTGATTTCGTGGTCGTAATCGGTATCGACCAGAGGCTGAGGTCGACGAGTCGACGAGCGGATGTGAAGAGACATGTTAATAATTTACGTGGAGAAGCATATCTGCTACTTGAACTGCTGGGTGTTTGCGGTGGGTACGCGAGTGGTTGATTGGATTGGTGCTACTCGAGTACGCCCGCTAGTATATAGATCAGTCAATGTGACCAGCACACACGCCGTAAGGTGAGCTGAGACCAGTAAGTGCCAGTACGAGTATTCGAAACCTTCGTAACTTTACTCGCGAGACCGAACAAGAAAAATAAAGTTGTTACTTCGTAGTTCGAATATACTGGTAACAAAATAGGGGGGAAAGAATAGAAAGAAGCACGACCTGAGGTGGATCTAGAAACCTTGATCTTCGGGCCAAGTCTGAAGTCTGTTCGCCAGGCCCATGCAACCTTTAAAAATAATCCAGAGAATGACGGCAAAGTGCATCTTTAGTGGAGAGGATCGACCGAAATGGACCATCCCGCCTTTTGCACCCCGCACGGAGCATCCTCCGTACCAAGCTCCATTTCTGTACTCCTCATGACGTAGGCGAGTATGGCGTTGCCCATTGGCAGGCGCGGGGTTCGCAAGCAACCTTGGGAGGCGAGTGACCAATGAGTGAAAGCAAGTTTGCCCTCCCCTCACTTCCTTCATAAAATCAGCCCATCTGTGTGACCTTCAACGTCTCTTCTACATTCAACTCCACCTCGAGCAATCAACTACTCTTTTCCTACAAGCAAAACACTTCACCAATTCAAGTTACATTCCAATCACCTTACCAACTACACATCAACACAATGGCTCAACCAAAGTCTAGAGCTCCTCTCATGGTGACCCTTGCTGCCGCTGCTGGTGTTGGTTACTATCTTTATGCTGCTGGTGGAAGCCCAAAGGTTGCTGAGAAGCAATTCGAGAGTATGTTCCCTTCACACTATCCCGAGAGGCCACTTATTAGTTGCTCTCTATTTGGCTCATGTTTGCTAACAACAATCTCAAGGTGATCTCTCCAAGGCCTCAGCCAAAATCAAGTCCGAATTGCCTGGCCGTACAAACCAAGCCCAGAAAGAGACAGAGAAATGGGGAAGCGAGGCCGGTGCAAAGGTTGATTCTTTGGTATGTATCTCCCTTTGTTGTGATATCCCGATCATCATCAACCCAATTCTCTCTCCTCACATACTAACCCCTCCCTAGTACGAGAAAGCCAAGGCCGAAGCCGCCCGCGCCGAATCAGCAACAATGAAGAAGATTGATGAGGTCGACCGCAAAATCGAGGGCCAAGCTGCAAAGGCAAGGTCATCGTGGTTCGGTGGAAAGTAAATCATCCTACCAATTTACTTGGATTAGGGAGGGGGGAGGGGGAGTAATGGACGTAATGATACCTATTGGGATGGCGTGATGTGACAACAGAACGAGCTGGATGATGGGAAATGATGCATGGGATTGGTTGGTTGGTTTTCTTTTAAGGGTTGGAGTAACAAGTTGCTTCCTAGGGATAATTTGGGGGGACGGTGTATAATAATAAGGAACTCTATGATGATGCTGGTTTTCTATTTGTTAGTTTGGTGAATTTTATGATTTTGATGTTTGGTGAATGAATGGACATTCCGTTTCTGTATGGATTGAAATTCGTGTCTATCATAAGTGTTGTTATTCTATTTCATTCTCAATTGCTTCCCAAACCAACGGAAAGATTGGACCAATGCTCAAGAAATCTAAGCAGGGGTAGGATCCGGAGGCTTACTACACGTAGTAACGGTAGTATACGGACCTTTCTCCCTTGGTGGCCCCTCGCCAATAACCTCTTCAGCTTTCACAAAGACCGGAATGACCTGTCCAGTCCCCAAAGCAAACTTCCTATGTTTAAGAACTACACTCATTAGCTCAGTTCCATCTCATATTCTCATCTCATATCATCTCAATTGAGTAAAATAAGAATAAACTCACCTCTCAAAATCGACCCAATAGCTCCCGAATGACTACTAATCGAAATCCAAGTACTCTCATCCGTCCCAAAAATCTCATCCAACCCCATCCTCAACCTCCTATCCATCGCCTCATCAGTCTCCCTTAGTTCTGCATCCCACCACTCATCCTCCTCCTTGAAGCCCTCTTCAAATTCCCATTCCGGGTACGCTTTTGCAATGACAGATTTCGAGGAGCGACGATCGCAGGTGTGGGCTCCGATCGCTTCACGGATCAACTCTTTGATGAGCGGCTTGAATGGTTGAGAGGCGGGTAGGGGAAGGTCGGAGAAGGTAAGCGAGGCGGTGCGGAGACAGCGGAGGAGAGGGGAGCTGTAGTATGTTTGCGGCGCGGGTTGGGATTGAGTTGTTAGTTGGTGCTTCCAGAAGGCGTGGGCGGTTAGGGCTTGGGATTCGCCGAGGGGGGTGAGGAGGGCGTCGGACCAGGTGGATGTGGAGTTTCCGTTTTGGAGGGACCAGTAGCACTTTGTTTTGTTAGTTTGGGGGTTATTGAGATGAGATGGAGGATTAAGGTTCAGGGGGAACGAACATCCCAATCGCGGGTTCCGTAGAAGGCTTCTGCTAGGTTGTGGTATCCTTCTCCGTGTCTTCCCACTGTGCCTTGTTAGCGAGTGTGTCGCTACGAGGGTATTGAAATTCTTACTGAAGAGAACTTTGTAATGGACATTAGGTTCACTTTCTCGGTTCAGACGAGCTACTTCGAGTTCAAAACGTTCCCATTGGGTTTTCTTTTGATCTTTGATTTCCCCATCTATCTCATAGGATCTGTCTACCAGGCCGAAATTTACTTTTGTCTGGGAATTTGTAAGTATTCATTCTTCATTTTAGATGTGGGGGACAAACGTAGTCAAAGTTCTTATCCTCCGTCGCCGGATCACTTTGCTGAAAATATCCTTCTACTATGGAGTATTCCAGATATTTTGTCGTTGGTTTTGGTGTCGAAGACATGGGAACTTGTGCTGGTTGAGCTTCTCCCATCATGATGAGGAGGGCTATAATGATGGTTGCGAGGAAGAAAATCGGTCTGTACATTATTCGGTTTGAGCCCTTGCTCTCAAGATCAGTATAATGACTCACATGAGACAATTCACGCTGAATACCCCTCTTTTGCCTTTTCTATGAATAATGATATCTTGTCTTGTCTGTGGACTCGTTGATCTGGCCATATGCTTCAGGGTCTGTATATCAGAAATCCCCAACGATGATGTTTCTCACGTAAATGTAGCCTGAAAGCTTCAAAGAAAGTTGTCAGCCCTTGTAGGTACGTCTGGCCAATAGGTGTTTATTTCCGAAAAACGTGGCAACCAGGAACAGTAAGCCGAAAGAGAAGGCTGAAAGACACACAAATAGAGACTTGAGGCTCCCCTGGAGAGTTTGAATGCGATGGACTAATCAGTACAAGATCGTCGACGAGAAAAGTTATGTTCTCATGTTGACCTCGTTGGATGTCGTTACTTCAAGCATCAAGGTCCATAAATTTTGCTTTCACTACGTGGTTTCGACCGAGAAAGCGGCGTGAAGACTCCGTGGTTTTCTTATCATAGTACTAAGACCATATCCACTAATCTGATATCAAAAATTCTACGGAATTACTCCTTGGCCAAAACTGAAACTTATTCATACTGAGAAAAGGTTTCTGGTGCAGCTGTCAACAGATTGCCGCTTTCGAAGATCAAAGCTTGGCGAAACTGAAAGCTGGGGTAGCTGCACGTGATATAGAAAATGACATCATGGCTTTTTCCAGATGTCTTGATACAACACTAGCCACACCTACTAAATTCTCGCCTTTTCCCATGGGCAATTGAGACAAAGTTGGTTTTGCCCTTTCGTAAGCTTCCGAAGATAATGTGAAATGGGAAATATGGCAAAATACGTCATAGTAGACTTATTCCAACTGGTGGCGGACTTCATGATGTTGAACTGTGGATATTGCATTGATGCCATTCAGGATGAACTTTCGCGAATCTTGAACTACGGAGACAAAGGTCCCATCGACAAAACCCATCCATCGTCAAGGATCGAAGAGAGGCCCAAGCCACAGATCTATTATGGGTCTAGCCCTTTTCCCCAATCCCTGTCGTTCTTTCCAGTAGGAGGCACTCGGAGGCACTCACGTCATTGTATGGAAACAGCCCTCGTAGCCCCCCCGCCTTGCCTTGCAGCTGCAAAACAAGTCATTCACCTGAGGGCTGGTGCAGTGGTGGCAGTGGTGGCAGTGGTGGCCTGGCTGAGAGAACTTCCGTTGCCGAGGATGGCGTATGCCCTGCCGTACTCTTCCCATATAAACATTCCGTGCCTGCTCTTCTGTATTCCTTTCATTCCACACACACAACTTCAACTCATCACCAACTTTCAAACTGGCTTCAATACAAGTCCTTGACGAAACACCCATTACAATCTTCAATCAATACCACACTTTCCCAATCATGTCTCTTCACTGTTAGTAGCCCCTTCTGATATTTTGGATATTTGGCGCACTGGGTTCAGGTGGTGACGACATGATATGATCGAGCGAGAGAGCTTCAGAACTCATCATTAACAACACCATCATGAGATTGGTGGCAGCTCAATTGAAATAGTTGACCTGACACCAATCTACAATCGAATTCATCCCACAATTGGTTTCCAGCATATACTGACTTTTCATTCTCCAGACCTCCCATCTGTTAAGCCATCAGCTATCGCCCTCGGCACAGTCTTCAACCACGCTGCCTCTCTCGCCATCCTCGGCCCAGTCTTTGGAGATACCTACCACCGTGCTCAAGCCGCGAACTCTAAGGAGGAATTCCTCAAGTCAAAGGAGGCTGCTTCAGCTGCCGCCGCATACGGAACATCTCTCATCGGTTCAGCAATCCGTAAGTAGCCCTAGAACCCCTTTAAGGGAAAGGAAAAAGCGGTCAGTACTAACATATCTTCTAATACAGAATCTTACGGTGTTGGAGCATTGATTAATGCAACCGGAACTCTCTCATACAAGGGCGCCGCATACCTCGGATCATTGATCTTCTTCGCCAGCTCTGCCCCTTCAGTATGTTACCCCTCACCTCAATCCCGCTTCCAAACAATGACTAACACTTTCACCAGTTCATCGCACAAATCACCACCGAGAAGCGACCACTCGACACCGTCGCCGTCGGAGCTCTCGCACGAGTCTTCGAGACCGTCGGACTCTCCATGTTCCTTACCTGGTGGGGAACCCGAACAAACCCATTCGAGTAAATGTATTTAAAATTCTTGCATCGGGGAAACGGGGCGCGGTAATATTGTGATGATTCTTTTGATCTAAGATCAACTCAACTCTCGAGTTTAAGGCGATGGGTTTTTGCGGATGGAATGGTTCGCTGGCTCATGGGTCTTAGCTCGATGTATTAAGGTTTACCTGGGGTTTAGGGAATACCAATTTATGAAATTTCAAAAATAATAAGTCTTATTCTTGGCCGTAGATGTGATTATGACTCCGATGTTATGAGATTTTATGATGTTTCTTGAATTATGTTTGCTCGTTCTGATGATAGACGCGAAAAGTTCCCAACCCAGTTTTGTAGTCTTGAAAGTTGAGAAACTTTCTCGTACCTCAGAACTCTTTGAGAGGTCCTGGCAGTATTCTATGGACAATTCTGAAACCGTAGCTGTCTGGTTGATTCTCACAATCAGAAAATTCACTTGGTTTCATCGCCAACCACCAATTGTAGTTACATAAATATCATCAAGTAAAAGAGTCTCTCACGATCATCAGATATTCTTCAAACCATCTCATTTCCAAAATTTGAATTGAAGGAATATGTATAAAGAGCTAATTATTTGTATATATACCCAAGTCCACTACAATCTCCCACTGTTCATACCTCATACTTCATACAACCCATCATCCATCCAACAGGAGATAAAACAAAGGGGACAAGGAAATAATATAAACAAATAAAAGTTACAACTCGGTAAACAAATATGGCCGTATAAATAAAAGCAACAACAACAACAATAAGACGCTAATAAGCAGAAGCAAGAAGTGAAGTGAAAAAGTATACATCGCACCGAAGAAAGTAAAAGTAAAAGTAAAAGTAAAAAGTAAAAGTAAAGCAAGAAGAAAAGAACAAGAAGGAATATACAACAAACCAAAAAATAAAAAGAAAACAGTCCGGTCGCCCAGCTCATAAAAAGTGTCGTTCTTTCTCCCGTCCGTCCTGTCCGTCAAAAATCCCGTACTGTACTGTTCTGTTCCATGCCAAAAAAATTCCCGCTATGCGAGTGATCAATCAATGATCTGCTCCCAATATATATTCCCCCATATTCGTCAATACCATGACTGTGACATGAAGATGAAAAAAGCCGTCCCATGTCGTAATTTCGTAACAACAATCGTGTTGGAGAATAAGAAGATAGGTATCGCGAACACACAGAAAATGAAAATGAAATGAAATGAAAGGAAGAAATATAACGTAGGAAAGATAAAGGAAATAAAAGGAAAAAGGAAATTGTAGAAAATTAACTCGAGGGTCGTCGTCAATCATATCGCGAATCCCAATCCGGAAGTAAAAGCAAAACGTCGTAATCCACACTCGGTAAAACGTACTCGTAAAGGGATATCATCAATCCCCATATCTCAAGCAATCAACTTCTTAAAGAGACCCTTGAAGCCCTTCTCCTTGGGCTTCTCAGGGGCAGGTCGACTGCGTCTGTGACTCCTCTCACGATCGCTTCTTTCAGGCCTCTCAGGTCTTTCGTGTCTTTCAAGTCTTTCAGGTCTTTCAGGTCTTTCAGGTCTTTCCCTCCTCTCCCTAGGCGCCGAACTCTCCTCAGCAGCCCGTCTCGCTTCCTCCGCACTTCTCAACTTCTCCTCCTCAGCAGCTTTCCTCTTCCTCTTTTCTTCCCTTCGGATGCGCCTCTCATCTTCCTCTCTCTCGCGCAGGAGTCGGGCTTCCTCCTCAACCTTTGCGCGAGCGGCGTCGAGAGTTTTCTCATTCTCCTTTCGGAGACGACGAGCTTCCTTCTCTGCTTCGGAGCGGTATCTCTCTTTCCGTTCTGAGCGCTCACCACGTTCGCGTTCACGCTCACGTTCACGTTCGGAATCCCGTTCGCGGTCTCGACGCTCGCTACGTTCGGATTCATGACGGTGAGAATGGTGGCTCCGACGACGCGGACGATCGGATCTTGATTTCTCGCCTGAGTACTCCCTCTCCCTCAGTCTCTCGCGTCTCTCCCTGCGCTCCCGAGATCCGGATCCAGATCCAGATTTTCTCTTTTCACTGTCCGTGGCCATATCGTCAAGGTCGAATTTGAGCTTTTTACCCTCGACTGGGGGCGATTTGAGGGAGGGGGATTTGAGGGATGCGGATCTGAGGGAGGGGGATTTTTCGGCGATTTCGAATTCCTTAATGTGCGGTCCGGAACTCATCATGAATGGTGCCTTGACGACACTCTCACCTCGTAGCAAGTCAAGAAATCTCGGTCGGATTTTGATACCCTCTTCTCTACTACCCGTACTCATCGTGCTATCCCTTCTCGTAGACATACGGCGGGGAATAGCAGTGGGAGGCACTTCAGGCGCGTGACCCTCTGCAATTGCACTATCACTCTTCTCATCTGCCTTCTCCTTTTCCCTTTCTCTGTCTTCCCTTTCTCTGTCTCTCGATGAAGAGAGAGAAACATCAGCAGCCAGAGCCTCCGCCTGTTTTTGAGCCCTCCGTTCAGCTTTACGGATATCATGAGCTTTCTGCTCCTCAGGTGTCCGCTCCTTTTTACGTTCACGGTGTGACGACCCAGCACCAGCACCAGCACTGAATCCACTATCCCTTCTATTCTTCGAAGCGAAAAAGGTTTTGATGGAACTCTCTCGCTTTTCAGGTACCGGAGGGGGTTCGCGATAGGAGAAAGAAGCTTCGCTATCACGACGTCTACGGTGACGACGGGGTGCTTCTTCAAGAGGGGTAGATTCTCGATCTTTATCTCTGCTTGAGGTATGGCGGTGATGAGGCGATGAGTCTTTCTCTTTGCTGAAACTGCTACTACGATGGTGGTGGGTGGAACTTTTGTGTCGGGAGGAACGGTGACGACGTCTTTGATCTGATTTAGGGGATGAAGGGGCGAGGGGGTCTTCAAGAACTTCGGGGAGAGTTTCTGGTTCTTCAACGAGGGGAGCGTCCGTTATTGGTGCTGCGGCGTCGGTCTCCTCCTCGACAATGACGGGAAAGGCTTCGACTTCCTTTGGCTCCTCGGGAGTTGGCTCTGGTTCCTCGATCTCTTGCGAGGGAGTTTCTTCCACTAGTGGAGTCTCTTCAGCAACAGGAGCTTCTTCAGCAACAGGGGCTTCTTCAGCAACAGGAGCTTCTTCAGCAACAGGAGCTTCTTCAGCAACAGGAGCCTCTTCAACCACGGGAGCCTCTTCAGCAATAGGAGCTTCTTCAACCATGGGGGCTTCTTCAGCAACGGGAGCTTCTTCAGCAACAGGAGCTTCTTCAGCAACAGGAGCTTCTTCAGCAACAGGAGCCTCTTCAGCAACAGGAGCCTCTTCAGCAACAGGAGCCTCTTCAGCAACGGGAGCTTCTTCAGCAACGGGAGCTTCTTCAGCAACGGGAGCTTCTTCAGCAACGGGAGCTTCTTCAGCAACGGGAGCTTCTTCAGCAACGGGAACTTCTTCAGCAACGGGAGTTTCTTCCACCACTGCAGTCTCTTCAACCACGGGGGCTTCTTCAGCAACGGGAGTTTCTTCAGCAATAGGAGCTTCTTCCACCACTGGAGTCTCTTCGACAGGAGGTTCTTCGATAACGGGCTCTTCCGCCGGAGTCTCCTGGACAACTGGCTCGCTTACCAGTTCGCTTACCGATTCCTCTTCTGGGGCAGCTTGTTCCTCAGGTTCGACGGCTGGTTCGCTTACCGGTTCTTCAGGAGCGGCCTCCTCAGCTACCGGGCTTGGTTCTTCGCTGGGAGCCTCAACGACTTCCTCAACTGCCTGGGGTTCTTCCGTGACTGGAACACTAACAGGCTCCACCGGAGCAGGCTCAGATTCAATAGTTTCCCCGCTTTCCGCAGACTGTGGAGTCTCTTCGTCAACTTTTGTCTCCGGTTCTTGTTCGCTAGTCTCTGGGGTAGCTTCAGATGCTTCGGGTTCTGGTTCCTTGTCGTTACTTTCTTCTGGAGAAGGTGCAGACTCGACGATTTCTGGTTCTGGATTGTTCTCCTCTGCAACGGGTACAGACTCGGGTGCTGATTCTTCTGGATCAGGATCTGCACTCTCGCCCACCGTAGCTTGGGGTTCCTCTGGAGTTGGTTGAGACTCAGGCTCGGCAGTAGTTTCGGCTGGTACTGGCTCAGTCTCCGCGCTTAAAGGCTCAGGTTCTGGGTCGGCTGGCTTCTCCTCTGAAGCTGGCTGAGCTTCCTCTGGCTGGGCCTCATTTTCGACTGGTGCTGGCTCACTGTCCTCGCTTGAAGGAGCCTCGGGTGCTGGATCGGCAGGCTTCTCCTCTAAGATTGGCTGGGGGTCGGGCTCAGCAGCGTTTTCTTCTGGCGTTGGCTCACTCTCTTCATTTGAAGGTTGAGATTCTGGTGCAGCTGGCTCCGCCTCTTCCTCTGCTTTTGCTTCCGTTGAAGGTTCTGGGGTTTCCACTTCAACAACTGCGGGTACGGACTCTGGAGTTGCCTCGGAGGATTCATCTTTGGCAGTTTCTTCGCTTGGAACATCTTCGATTTGCTCTGGATCTTCTTTGTGATATTCGGTTGTCAATTCTGGAGCGCTTTCTGGTTGAACTTCGACATTTTGAACTTCCACGACGACTTCAGGCTTTGCTTGTTCCTCAGAATTATCATCGATTGGAGGAGGAGAATCCTTTTCGCCTTCTCCAATGCTTTCTTGAGCCTCAGGAACGTTCGCAAAATCCTTGACCTCGCTCTCGCTCTGTTCAGGTGCAGCCGGCGCCTCTTCAACCACTTTGCTCTCCGGCTCGTCTACTTGAGGTTCGCTTTCTGTAATCGGCGCATCTGGGACTTTGACAACTTTCTCCTCGCATTCAGGAGCAGATGAGAGCTCTGATCCGTTGAGTGTGTTGTCACGATCACTTTCGTCGTCTCTTTCCCAGGTATCGATAGTTAGGTCGCGTTTGTCGTCTTCTTCATCATCAAGTGATTCGTCGTCTTCTTCATCACCGAGTGACTCGTCGTCATCCTCTCTTTCCAAGGTATCGGTTGCCGTGTCAAATCCATCTTCCTCACCATCGACTGATCCATCTTCTGATTCTTTTTCCCAGGATTGAATGGAGTAAGCGTCTTCGTTACCGGGGACTTCGAGAGCTTGTTCAGGCGCTGGGTCATTGTTTTCTTGGACTTCGACCCCATTGGCACTTGGTTCAGGTGCAATTTCTGCTTGGACATCGGCGGTTGCGGGATCTGTTTGTACAATTAATTCTGTTTTCCAAAAGATTTGGAGGAAGTAAATGTTTGAAAGACGAGAAAATTCACGTGATCATCCCAACGTCTCTCAGATATTTTAATTATCCAAGGGGTCTGGAATAATCAAATTAAGCGAATGGACAGATATTCATGTATTCACTTGACAAATATCCATTACAAGTACATGGTGCACGTAAAATTCGATGTAAAGAAAAAAGAGACTTACCTGAAACCTGATTCTCTTCTGCTTCTTTAACCTGCTGTTCTTCAGGCTCTGGCTTTGCAACATTTTCTACGACCTCTGGTTTGGCAGCATCTTCTTGAGACTCTCCATCTGTATCAGGTAACTTCTCAGCAGGCACTTCCTCAGCAGTCGGCTCTGCTGGCGCAACATCAGACGGGGTTTCCTCAGTAACTGTTGGAACTGTTTCGCTCTCAGCTATCGGCGTCTCTTCTGGAATCTTCTCATCTTCCGTTGAACTTGGCGCGGATTTTTCCTCATCTTGATTGGCAGATTTCGGAGATTTTTGGGGCTCGTCCACAGTTGGGGGTTCACTGTCAACGGTAGATTGTTGAGAATCTTCGGTCTCGGCTTGAGGCGCGATTTCTGCTGGAGGGTCTTCCTTGTCGGTAATGGGTTTTTGCGGCTCTTCGGCCTCGACTTCCGCGGCGGCATCAACGGGAGCCTTTTCAGCCTCAGAAGTGGCCTGTTGAGGCTCTTCATTCTCGGGCTGGGGGGCGCTATCTGCTGGAGATTCGTTGTCAACAACTGGCTTTTCAGGCTCGCTTTCGGGCAATGTTTCCTGTTCTGCGGCAGGCTCGCTTTCTGGGGGGGCTTCCTGAACAGGATCACTTTCTGGTTGAGTTTCGTCGACAACAGGCATGGAATCTACTTCTTTTGGATCGTCCTCGGTGACTGGTTCCTGACTAGGTTCTTCGACAACTGGCTCCGGGGTTGAATCTGCTGGTGGCGTCTCTTCAACGGCGGGATCCACGTCCTTTGGCTTCTCGTCCTCGGCAGGTGCTTCCTGACTAGGTTCTTCGACAACTGGCTCTGGGCTAGCATCTTCGACAGCTGCAGGAGCTTCGTTGGCAACAAGATCTGCGTCCTTTGGCTTCTCATCCTCAACTGCTGGTTCTTGAATAGGTTCCTCGGCAACTGCCTCTGGGCTAGCTTCTTCGATAGTTGGTGGAGCTTCGTCGGCAACAGGTTCTGCGCTCTCGACGGGTGCATCCTGAGTAGATTCTTCAACGGCTGGTCCTGGGATAGAAGCTTCGACTGCTGGAGCTTCTTCGATAACAGTGTCCGCTTCTTTTCCGGATTCGGCTTCAGCCGCTGGTGGTGTTTCGCGAGATTCTTCAGCGGCTTCAACAACCGGTGGTGGAGTTTGTTCAGGATCTTGTGGTGATGATTCTGGTACACTGTCATCCTGTGGAACCGGGTCTGGTGTGCTTTCGACATCTGGCTCCTGATCAGGCGTAGATTCCGATGGTTCATCGGCGGCAACGGAAGCTGGCGGCGTGGGCTCACTCGTCTCAGCATTATCTTCCTCCTGTGACGGAGCTTCAGATTCGTCAGGCGTTGGCGGCGAGACAGCGCCTTTTGGTTTGCCAGCCCTTTCTTTAGCAATCTTATCCTTCCGCTTGTCCTTTCTACCCCTCTTACCAGACTTTGTCTCAACCCATTCGTCCTCCTGTTTAGGTTCGAATTTCTTGCGAAGCTCCGCAATCTTTCCTACTTTAGTTTCCCTTTCCTTGCCTTTTTCTTTTCTTGCGTTCTTTTCCTTTTCCTTCCTCTCCTCTTCCTTCCTCTCCTTTTCCTTCCTCTCCTTTTCCTTCCTCTCCCTTTCCTTCCTCTCCCTTTCCTTCCTCTCCTTTTCCTTCCTCTCCTTTTCCTTCATTTCCTTTTCTTTCTTATTCGAAGACGACTTGGTGGACGTTTTGTTAGCAGGAGGGGCAGTGGCATCTTCAAAATGTACCGAGTTTTTTGTGGCAGTGACAGGTTGTTCGTCATCAATATCGACGGGAGCTGCCTCGCTTTTCTCCTCGGTAGAAGGCGGGGGAGATTCATCCTTCGGTGTATCTACGCCTTCGTCTTGTGTATGTGATTCAGGCTTTGAATCCTCGACGGGCGAGTCAGCTGTGACGGCTGTATCTGATTCTGAAGATGCCTCTTCGGTTTTGGTTTCTGTGATTGGATCACTTGGTGATGAGTCGTTATTCGATTCTTCCACAACAGGGTCGCTAGGTTCCTCTATGGGAGGTGTAATTTCATCGGTCTTAGGAGCATCTATCACCGGTTCAGGATCGCTAATTTCTTCGGTTTTCTCCTCAGACTCTTCTGACTCCCCGCCAGCCTGTACATCCTCTACTGGACCATCATCTTCTAAACTTGGGGCTGTTGATTGTTCGTTATCGGCCTTAGGCTTTACTTCGTCTATCTGAGGCGCATCGCTTGATTGTGTCGCTTCTAGCTCAACTACAAAGAGCTAATTAAATTTTATACATTTCGATTGACTTTCCAAACATACCTTGTTCATCTTGCGTTGAGTCTTCTTTTTCTTCCTCATCTTTACATGCTTCGACAACGTCGAGAGTTGGCTCACTCTTGAATATCACGAGTGGTGTGAGCTCAATTTGTTTAACGGTGGACCAATTGGAGTTAATATTGGCCCGGTACGGACAGAATGAAACATTTTCCATACTGTTGATGGTACCTCTCCTTCCGGAGTTGCAGAGTCGAGGAGTCCAACTTTAGTGTATTTCTTTTGTGCCCTCTTATTCCTGCTTCCTCTTCCCATGATCAGCGACAACTGGCTGGCGCTCGGCTCACTGCGGGTACACCCGACACTGGGGAACGGGACTTGAATTTAGGGTTTCGTATACAGAATAACGGGCAGTGGTGGAAGAGGGGTTGGGAAAAGGGTAATGCTTGCAGGTACAAACGGGATGGAGATGGGAAGCAATGATGTATAACAATACAACGAACAAATGACCTGTCTGTTAAAAATGCAAAACGAGCGATTAAGTATAAGGAAGTGGTCGGAAGACATTTCATTGGTAAGACGCATCGGAGAGCGGCAAGAGACAAGGAAAAATGCAGAGAGATAATACCACCTACACCACACAGTAGGTGCTGATTGCCCATCGCTTGCCCATCGCGGGGTCCCTCATAGTACCCCACACCCACACCCACACCCACGACTTGCTGATTCGAAGGTCCAAATGACCAAAATCGTGCTCACCAGCCATTGGCATTGGGCATCCACAACGCACTCGCGCCACGTCGCATTGGGTGGTTGTAAAATGGCTGGAGTGGGAGGATAATGGTGTAAATCGCGGGACCGCTCACGATGCGGCCCAACCAATGCTGCAACCTGCATGTCGAAACGAAAAGAGTAGCGAGTAATGGCCTGGATGGAGTAGGACAGAAGGAAATAGTGGGGGTGCAGCGTGCAGCAGAAGCACCAGAAGGCGAAGAACTTTGCTGGCCAGTTAGTCTCGATGTCTCGTCTATGCCAGTCAAAGTCGAGGCTGTCTTGGTCTTGGAGCCCAGATGTGTTTAGGCTCAGACATGTCAAGCGAAGGCGTCGGATCTCATCAGTCGATGTTCTGACACAAAGCCAGCTTGATTTCTCCGTCGCTCTATGGTTTTTTTCCTTTTTTCTTTCTTGCCAAATTCCACCGGATTCTTGATCCAATGTGTGTATAAATAAACTTTGGGATCCTCTGTTGCGTCGCCACGATCCTACCTTGGGCCTTTGACTCCGTAGAAATTCCAAGCACTCCGGAGGTATGGAGAGATCCCGACTTCTGTGGTGTGGAGTATGTGGCAGTGAGGCTGCAGTGAGCTGCACTGATATGTCACTGCATTTAGTATTGACCAAGTTTAATGGTTTGGATATATCATCTGTCTCTCCTACTGGTTCCTGAGCCAAAAGGGGAATCGAAGCGTCCCGCCTGCCCGCGGCCTTCCTCTCTGCATGGCGTGCAGTTCGGTGCAACGTGTTCGCCTGTGGCCTCACCCGCCTCGTCCGTAGAAAATGTAGCAAAGCCAATGCATATTTGACCCAATCAAGAATAATAAAGAGGTTGGAGCGTGGGTCGCATTCATAATTGGGATAAAGCTCACTCACTAAAATATTATCCTCGGCAAGTCAGTTTTTCGGTAATATTGACGACTGTTGCGTGGGATTTGAAGGTGTTGATAGTTGATATTGATTGATGTGGGATGTCGTGATACTGATTACTGGATGTTGTGCGTGGTCAGGCTCGAATATCTTTTGGAGGGTGTGGCCGTTTGCTGGCTCGCTGGTTCACATCCTTGGATGTCCTAACCATTCAGGAATCTCCCTTTGAATTAGCGAAACTCGTGACTTGGCTATGCTGACTGGGCCTTGGGGGATTCTTGACCGATCACCTCAACTCCTTACCTATGCCTTCTATCAAATAAATCAGTGTGATATCGTTAAGTGCACAATTAGATCCAGCCCTTATCAGAATTCCAGGATCCACTATTGTGTATCGGTGTGAGAGGTTCAGGTGGGCAGTGGAACTGAGAGTGGAACTGGCTTCTTGTTTCCCCGGAACTGAATTTGTTCATTATTATTGGCTAAGCTGTCTAAGCAATCCTCCCAACTTTTTGCAACTGGAGTTACTGGACCCGATATGGAGCACGATGCAAAGGAAACGTACCGCAGTGTCGTGATTGGCGGTGTATGACAAGCCACACGTGATACCGAATACTTCCACCTGTCGGGTTATCACTTGATTTGAAACTTGAGTCAAAAGTCGAGAGTCAAAAGGCATCACGATGAGATAACGTATCGGTGAAGAACAACTTGGTATTGATTGTAAAAGGTGTGTACAGAGGAGACCGAATCCTAAACGCCACGCAAAATGTGGATCAGGAATCTTAAGCGTCTGATATGAATTCATCCAAACTTCCCAGCCACCAGCAAATAACCCCCAAATGACTATGCAAGTCCCAGCAAAGCAAATCTTGAAAAATGATAAGGCAGCTCACGTAACACAATAGCGAGGTGTCCCTCTATCACATGGCCATCTCGGCCTGCAGCTTTCGTAGCTCTTCTTCCTCGTCGTCTATCTCTGCCGCGTGCATTGGCACCTTGGATTTGACTGCCGCTCGTATTAGCAACGAAGTAAGAAAATAAAACGAACAAAGCAAACTTACTCTCAGGATTAACGGCGGCTGGTAATCTATGTACCTGATCCGATACAGGCACGTTTCCAGAATCCAACATCTTGTTATCGAGAGCTTCTTGCTCAAGTTCGGCTAGCTCATCCTCCAACTCGCCCTCGTCATATGTCTCGCCCATCGGTGCACTTGTGATAGCATTGGATATTTCTTCTCCAAGTGCATGTTGCTCCCGGAGCTTCTCCCTATAATTAAATTGTCAGTCTCTGGCCTCCGAATGATAAGCCGCAGATATTCAACATACATAGTCTCATCCACCTTTTCAATATTAAGACCACTGTGAATATCTGCCATTGCTTTTCCAGCCTTCTCCATCGCTACCAGGGTCTCTCTATTAATATTTGCTGCTTCGATCGAGAAGACTTGTTGCTCTAATGTCGCGATTTGGGAGGAGGTTTGCTCGAGGGTGTGTTCGTGCTGCTTCTTGCGTCGCAATGCAGCCTTCGCAGCTATTCAAAAACATGTGTAAGTCATCTTTCCTGGGGAAGGAGGATATGGCATAAGGCTGTAACAAGGAATAAAGGGAGGACACGGGTAGAAAAGGGGATCCGTACCAGTCTTGTTAGTGGCAATGTTCTTTCTGGCGATGGCATCCTGCTCTTCCATTTGATTCTGTAGATGTCGCTCTCTCTTCTGCAACATCTCCAGTTGTGATCTCAAGCCTAGAATCGCATTCTTTGGAGAGTCTTTCTTCTTCTGAGCACTCTGCCCCCCAAACCAACCCCATACTCCAGACATTTTGTATTATGTATGAGCAGTCCCGAAAGACTCGATATAGCGGAATGTTTGTCCCGCAGATCTGGTAGGATGCTTTCGTATGTATCGCTGTCCTGAGTAGGTCTAGACAAGGTCTCTTGATTGGGGTATGTTATCAGTCGGCGGTAGATAGTGGGGCAGCAAGTTAGGCTTGTATTGAGATCAAAGGCTCCAAGAGGTTTGGTGGAAGCAAATTTGGAGACTGTGTATAACACGATTTCAGGAAAGTATGAGTGAGATGAGGGAAAATTCTCGACTTGTTTTGAGGTGGTTTGTTGGGATATGTTGTTGCCTTCAGTGGTAGGTGGTAGGTGACCGACCAGATTGTCGTGCCTTCCTCACGATGACGCGGGCCCGCAAAAGCCACTAATTTCGGTTTAGCGCAATGCCCTCAGCTAGCACGTGATAATACTGGGAGCGTCCTTTTGTGGGACATAGACAACTAGGTACCTATCTTAAATAACCTTAAGTCTCCTCACAACAACTACTACTACAAAATCACAAGCAAAACACCCACATATCAAGCATCAACGACCTCAACCATCACGCCATATTCATAAGAAGATGTCAGGTATTGACAATGGACCAGTTCCTACTATTAAGCGAACCTTGCTTTCAGACCTCCCAGCATTCTCTGTTGGAACGAAGGTACGATTTCTTGGATGGTGAGTGAAATATGAGTTTTTTTTGGGGATAATGTTCTTCATATGGCTTCATGAAAAAGACTTTCTTTTCACAAGTGTGTCTAGTGCTAGCCAACAAGTGTCTGGCTTGTCATAACTAGAAACTAGTAGAAAAAGCAATTAGTTTAATTCTCCGTTCCTACAGTTCTCTTCAGATGTTGAATGGCGCTTATTCTCCTAGTATCAAAACATACACCACACAGACTGCAACTTTGACTCTTGAGCACAACTATCCTCCAAAGAAACCAGGACAGCTGCAGAAGCCATTGAAAGCTCAAGTAGATGTTAGACTTCTACTCACTACGATTAAGCCGCATGAAACTCGGCCTGGCGAATGGGTAAATGTAGTAGGCTACATAACTGCAAACTCGATTAAAACCTCAGAGGAGTATACGATTGCTAGGGATGATTCTGAGATTGGAGTCCAGGCGTTGATCTTATGGTCTACTGGCACCTTTGATGTCCATGGCTATGAAGAGTTATTGGATCAGGAAAAAGTGGACGGATATGCTTCAGACAAGAAATACATCGCCGAGCAGATGAACCCAACTTGAGACCGCTGGATATTCTCTTGATACACCCAGGTACAGACAGGACCATTCATGGTGTTAGCCTCCAAAAGATATTGTGCAACTACGGTCCCACTTCATTGGAATGTGGGGCCACGAAAATGAACTTCAGATATGAAGCCTATGAAATGTACTGTTATCTTGTCTGAAAGAAGTAGGATGTCAGGGAAATTCCAAGTAAGATAATTGTTCATCTCTCTACAAACCAATCTCATATTGACAATTGTATGGTAGAGTTAAAAGTCAGCAAAGAATGTGACTCCAAAAGGGGCTAGGAGCGGGAATCTGTCCTCTAGATTCTTCTAATCCTTCCTGATAAATGACTACAATTATTCAATCCTATCTAGGCTAAGAAAGAGAATGGACGAAACGAAACACACATGGAGAGCAGTGGTTGAATCTCTCTTCCGCTTTATACCTCCAGTTTCCCATTACACATGCTCCGTACCTGCTTGCTCTGTTTATGTTCCCAGACTTCAACGAGATTTCCTGGGACTTACTGTGCTTTTTATTCCTGGGGTGAGTTACCCCTTCCATTACTGCATTTGAAATTGACATGACCAAACTTATGTAATTGTCTATACGAGACCACCAGTGATTGTATAGTCGTAGAACCAAAAGAGCCCTATGACTGTGGTATTTCTATCTTCCTGACATGAATAGAAGAAAACAAAATTATGGTTCCTGTCACTGCCCCCTTTTTGTTTGTAAGTTCCTCACGTAAATTCACTTCGTGGATACTCATATCCAAGCTACAAATTCGCACCAGCCTATTGAATAGTACAAACCGGATAAACCACCTATAAAGTACAGTAAATAAACCCTAAGCTTTCTTACAAACAAAACTGTTCACCTAAGTTCCAACCCACTACCAACATCACGCTTCAATACTATTAGATCAGTCTAGAATTCCAAATAAGACACTTGCTGTTATGAAACTTGATACTACTAGCCTAGCCTGGTCAAGTGAAATTTGGAGATACAGAAGCTAATGTGAGTTTATTTCCTTAATTAGCAAAAGACTCCCTCTGAGTTGGCCCTGCGCCCTGAGCGATTTCTCTATTCTATAACACTACTATATGCTAGACTTCTTTTGCAAATTTCTTGGAGTTCTGGGGCAAGATATTTAGTACGGCGCAAGCAAGCGAGGCAAGTCACTTCTTCGCTTAATTTTGGGTTTTCGTCACATTCTTAAGATTTCTGTCACATTTTGGGGACTGTACGTATTTGCTTTGTCCCGCCTCCAAGAACAAGTTAAAACCTAGAAACGTTTGATACCAGGATGGAGAGAAAGAGAGAGTAGAAAGGAAGCCTAAAGATCCTCGAAAGAACATCCTCATACTCTAAACTGGACGACTTCAAGATATCAGCCGCGGTAATAGGGATGTCATGCCTGCCAGTGGATAAAGATACTTCGCTTTATATTATCGTGTGGAGAATGAAGCTATGGCATGGATGATGGAAGTATATATTTATATGTCTTAGTAAGATTTTGGGGAGCCGAACAGTGAGGTAGTGAAATAGAAATGTGTAGTTCCTGGTAGTTCTGGTGACCTTCTTGTTTTCATCGCAATGTTAAGTAGACGCCGGAGAGCATAGGGGTGGGGCTGGCATATCATGGCCCAGGAAAAATGCTAACATATACATTTTGCGAGCTCCCGTTGCTCAACGAGATTCCAGAGGACGAAAGCTTTTGTGAGACGAGCATATCATATACTTAACTTCAGTCGCAGAGCTCATACTATTCGTAGTAGAACAAGTCTGTTCTCTGATACGTCGGAGCGAAGTTATCAGCCGAGTTAGCTAATGGTGATCAGATTGAAATAAGGTTTCCAGTATGTTTTGATGTTTATTGCAGCGTCCCAAAACTGCACTTAACTATTGGTGTAGGATTACTACTCTAGTTCGGTGGGCTTGAATTTAGTTGGTGGTTTGATAGAGTAGAATAGTATAGTAGATTTGACTAATCAAGTACAAGTACTATTCAAGTAGTAAGATTATAATTTATATAAGGGCTCTTGGCTGTTTTTGGCTATACTGAGTCACGTGGGCTGGATATTCTTACTAGGTACCTTGGGAGTATTACAGCTCGGCCTGCGCTACTCAATTACTCTACTTTACCCTACTCATTTCGAAAGCTGGTTGTTAATAGCTGGAAATGTATTTGGATATGCGGGAAGCTGGGCTTGAACTTTGCGAAAATGTTCAAAAATGAACATATCAGAAATCTTCTCACTGTGGCTGGGGCCAATCTTATAAGAATAACTTTAGAATAATTTAACAAATCAAACTGCTCGTTGGAGTATCAAGGCAGGTTGAGGTCATTTGAAGTTATTGGTTTTGTATACACTCTGAGCAGCAAAAGAGATGGGATTCTTGAATTGGATTTAAAGCTTGGAGACAACTCCAGATATTAATGAGTAACCCTACTGACGAAAGATGCTCCAATGAAATCATTGTCATGTTGAGCGAGGCTCTCAGTGATCTTTAAGCTCACTTACCTTTCTCAATTTCCTCAAGGACAACTTGGAGAGCGTGGTGTGAAAAAAGTAAAGTCTTAACAAGTATGCTAGAAAAACATCCCCCTCAAGATAGCCAACATCAAAGGAACTTCAAGAGTCTTGCTCAGAAATCCTACCTACGCTGGCTAAGATAGAAGCTTTACACGACGCTATCGTAGGGTATGCAAAGCTTCTAGCTTAGAAAGTTAGTTGCTGTAGGCAACACGTATACCTTCTCCACCGTTGGTCTGCTCATTGTCGTAGAACGAGGTTGAACTTTGACCAAATTCCAATGATTCCTCTCAGCGTCCCAAACAGTTTTGAATTCTTTTGGATATTTCGTCAAGGATTACTGGCATTACAAAGCCAAATCATCATATCACGACCGTCTGTTGAATATCAGCGGCTGCTTCCGTCTGACGTGCAGACTCGTTGTCCCCGGAACCGGCAGGAATGGACTTTCTGTATCCCGATACATAAACTGCATGCCGGTACCTCAAATGGCATACAGTATCGAAGCTCTACGTATGCCCGTATCGGTGGAACTCTGCTCCGATAGCGTAAATCTCGAATTCTTTGCGGAGGAACCTTGAGGTGGCATAGGAAATCGATGATATAAAAGCTTCGCCTTGCTCAGGTGAAATGCTTTCAACAAAACTGCCGCTTACAGTGTTTGGTGCCAAAAAGGAATCCTCAGTGATTAATTTTCACCGAACAAATGACTTGATCCTCAACGACCGGTATTCCGTTTTAAGTCTATCTTGTATAGGGAAGTTGAATTACCCGGCTTTATTTCCGTGCCAACCAACATAAGATGGGACCTGATGATGCTGTTTGCTGTCAGACTCCAAGCTACAGAATTTGGTTTTGGTAATACAACCCCCGAACCTCCCCTCTATCCCCACCCCCGCCCTCACCTTGTCTCTAACCTCTTATTTGATAATTCTAGAGAGTTTGTGGGATGAGACTCAATTGTTTTCCGTGAACAGGGCACTTCCAAAGTAAAGCTAAATGACCCTGATTTCCCCCCCTGAGGAGTGTTTAGACGCCCCATAACTGCAGGGTGATTCCGACTACCGCCAGAAAAGGTAATGATTGGCTGATAGCCTGGAGAGTCCTGGCAAGGGATGTGATGACTTGCACCAGTAATTCGAATTGTATTTCAGTTCTAGAGTCGAAAAAGCTCCACGCGCGCGCGCGACTTCGTTGGATTTGAGGCCGTTTGTTCTCGTAAGGCGTAGGAAGCAAGCATGATTGGCGTCAGTGAGGCCTTTCTTCCCTAGTGATCTACCTTTTTGTTGGTCTTTCGATGCAAGGATTGGGACTGGCTGGGCGCCTGCGATATCGTGAAATGCTCAGAATCGCCTACACTGAACGTCGCACCTTCCGTTAATTATATATATTAAAGCTTGATATATGACGACGACTTGGATCTCTCGGCAAGAAACAGTGTCAATTGAGCAATGATATTCTTATACCAAGAAAAAGAGTTTCTTTTTTTAAGTTGTAAGGCTGCAGGAGCTTGGAAGACCCCTGTCTTGCTTTGTTTTTCTGTGAGATCTGCAAAATCCGGGGAAGGGGGGAAGCGAGTACTCGAGTAGCGAATGATCTTATTTACGAGGCGAGGGATCTGCACCCTATCCAAAACTTCTAAATCTGGAAAATTGTAGATCAGTACTCGACTCCGCAGGCTTTTCAACGATATGAAAAGGGATTGGGGCTTGAAGAAATCGTCGCCTGTTCAATGATCTACAGGCTGCCTACAGCTGATACAACCAACAGTGATTTCATTTTCAAGCCTTCCAATTTTATTTTCCGCCAGATTTCTATGTGATCCAAATGCCCCTCGCGTGCCGCAAATTTCCCAGCCATCGAGATGGTCCAATCAGAGCCGTCGTGTAACTTCGCTTCTCTCGTATGCACCGAAACTTCAATCCTAAAACAATACGGTATATTATCTGAATTTCCGTTCCTCATACCAAGCCCCCAAATATTATCCGGAGCAACACAACAAACAAACAATAAGCAACAAAGTAAAATTTTCCCTCCCACACATTTGGCTCCCCAAGAGAAACAGGACGCTGAGAACGAGGCCACAAGGTGGTGGTGGACCAATTGGAAGCGTAGCCTCGTTAAGGCGAAGCTGCGCCTTTTTTTGACCACCCATCCCAACACCGGCGTATTAACAAAGTACTATCTTCCAATTATGCAAGTCAGAATGCATAGAAGTACGGTACTATCTAGGCAGACTGGGCTTACAAATACAGGGGCGTAACGCAGTAAGCTACAGCGACAGCAAGAAAACTACAACGGATGAAGCAGCCGTTGTCGCTTCCATGCCTCTAGCTGTTTCGATAGAATCGAGAAGAAAATTCTCAGGCACGTTGGAGGCCAAGATGGAAAAACATCCAAGTCTCCATTTTTTATAACAGGGGATTTATTATGAGAAGTCAGAGGAAGGATTCTAAGCATACCTGCTGGAATACACGATAGTGATATCGCCACTGGAGGGTCGTCTTCACAGAGGTACATATCAGACAGCCTCCCATGCTCTATAAAGCCTTTCCAATCATTTTGTCACCTCATAACGGGCATGTTTTCAGCAAGCTGAACCAACACGCCACCTCATCACTTCAAACGGGCGATATATAAAGACCTCGTCTTTTATTTCCATTATTTGCATTCCTTCTTATTCCCTTTCTTTACTCATCTTGATTTCTTTGTAGTAATCTACTTCCCAAAGTCATCATATACGTGGTTCCCTTTTCATGCCCATAGCATTTTGATATGGAAAGAAAGCAAAATAGCACAAACAACAATGTCTTCAGATAAAAACCAGTACTGGATACCAAACCGCGATATCAACAAGAAAGTCATCACCCATGAGCTACAATACTACCTAGGTCCTGACGCAACCGTTCGTTCTTATACTCGAGAAGTATGTTTTCCCTCAATCTCGTTGAGTTTTTCAACAACTCGGTCTCAGACTCACAAAAGAAATAGGGCGAAGACGGCTACTTGATCAGTACACCCGGAGAATGCCTTACAGATGTACTTGTCCCCCTTACCCCCGCTTTTCTTTCAGGCAAACATACTGACGTTCTCTTAAGGAACAAATCGACGACATCTGTCGCAAATCCGAGCAAGTGTGGGAAAAGCAAGCCGCGGCCCGCGTGAAGACAGACTTGGACTACCAACTCAAACGACCCTTCCATCAACCTATTGTCATCTCACGTGGGGGAGGTAGGGACGGTAGCGGCAGCGGCAGCGGGAGAGGTGGAAGTTCGCGATCTCATCACCATCACCATAATAGGCGCCATTCGAGAGACCGGGGAGACAGTCATTCAAGACATCGATCATCCCCGTATGAAGGGGAGAGCAGTAGGAGATGAAAGGCCTACTCACATCGTTGGCAATTTGTGTCTTGGTTCAAAAATTGGAGAAAAGGAGGGATAGTGGGAGGAAGCGCTTGCTCGTTCAGTTGCATATCATGGCCGGCTTTCTGATTTAGCGTAGTTTCTTTCCCCCTCACCCCTAATTTCGTTTTGCTTGTTTTTTTGTTCAAGGCCAATATTTGCGTAATTGTTTTCTTCAACAAAATCCTATACTCTCATGCTCTACTCATTCAGCTTTCATCATCATCTCAAAAATCCCAACAGCTTCTATTACCCACCGCATCCTCACTCTAGATCCCCTCAGAAAGTTTCCAAGTTATATAATACTGTAACACTACCACTAAATCAGAAATAATAAGAAAACAGACCACAAAATCAAACCCTCTGGCAATCGAAAGAAATCTAACACCTGCCATTCTCCACCACCTCCTCGCCCTAGGTTTTCCCAAAATTTCAAAAGTTATATAATACTGTAATACCACCACCACAATTAGAAATAATGAGAAACAGAACACATTGTCAAACTCCCTTAGCCATACCCGCTCTAGATCCCCTCAATATTTCGAACCTCATATAATACTGTAACACCACTCTCAAAATCAAAAATGATAAGAGAATAGGATCAAATCCAAACAAACCCTCGTACCACAACGATAAAATCAACGTTACGTCGTACAGTTTCAGTGCATCAAGCCGTCTATCCGATCCAAAAACACCAGACACAGCAGCATCAAGTTACGTACCCTCTCATATCAGACAGAAATTTCCAATACACAAACCCCCATTTATCCACACACAACCAGCACAACAAATCCACTTCTTTCATATCATTCTCTCTCACATCCCTCCCTCCCTCTTTTCCTCTCCCTCGGAAGGAGAATCATAAGACTCAAACTCCTCACCAAAACCGAGCGTAACATACCTCGGCATATTCGTGGACTTCCCATACGGAGTCAAAATTCGAAGACAACCTTGTCTTGTCCCAAGAAAATCCCATACAGGTGTCAGGGAGATCGAATGACATTCGGACATTGCTATTCACAATCCAGTTCCAGTGTTCCACAAAGGACTCGACTTGGCGATTTAAGCTCGAGCCTCGTTCGTTGCATGCCCAGCTCGTCTAATCCTCCTCTCCCCAATAGGCGGTCCTCACCAAACCCCACAACGTCTCGTCTTGCAACGTGTGGATGAGAGAAGGCCCGAGAAAGGAAGAAGATGATGGCGCGATAATAAGAAGGGAAGAAAAAGAATCCATAGGTACCATTACCAATTTATCCAACGGTGGAGCAATGTCAGACAATATACATTTCAATGCTACCACATGGAGAAAAAAGTGGCGGGTATCGTGATCACTCCACAAAAAACAGGATTGATAGGACCAGATTCATTTTGAGAAGAAAGCCTTATATATTGATGATGTTGCTTCAATGTCATCATGTCTCTACAGTACATGAATCTAGACTAACTAACAAATGAATCTGCCAGTAATGTAAACACTTGTGGTCCTACCCACACACAGTTTCTCAGGATTCCAACTAACGCCAAGCAGGGTGTAAACAGTACTTCGAGCTTTCAAACCAGTTTAACCATTAATATAACGCCTCACATACCTCTATACGCCTTTCATGACCACCTTCCGCACCTAATCTGATGCATGAAGTTCCAAGATATACTCAAGCTGCCAATTGAGGCGGACCTGGCGTTGGAAGCTTTTTGAATACGTCGTCAGTGTTTTCGGCCTTCACAGGTTGCTCTAGCTGCATTTCAGGAACCTGTGAAACTTGTACTTCATGTGTAGAGATTGGGCTAACGGTTGGTGGGCCTGATATGGAAAGCTTCTTAGGCTCCGGCATATCCTCCATGTTTACAGTATCTGGTTGCTTTCTCTTCTGCCCGATAATCTGTCCAGCTTGTACTTCAATTGTTTGGGAACCATCTGGAAGAGCTGCGGTTACTTCATGCACAGAATGAGGACGCTGTTCAGAGTGGTGAAACTGTTCCGATGGTTGTGTGTTGGCTCCATTTGTTGTTGAAGTCTGTGGTATAAATGGTACAGGTGAAGCAGATGATGGTCCTGTTTTACCGATTGCGGAAACCGCACTTGCTGCTGCGGGACTACCCGAACTTGTCCTCATCATTCCAACAGGTCTCATAGGCGGCCTGGGAATTGGGGGTCCTGGGCGGTTGATACCGTTACTGAAAGAGGGTCGCATGATAGCTGGACGACCAGTCGTTTTGGGAGGCTGCTGGGTTGTATTGGATTGTGTTCCTCTCTGATTCGCCAGAGGTTGAGGTGAAGCATACCGATTATTTTGATCACGGCTGGGCCCTGTCGCCTTTGTTGCGTCGGTCACCTTGGGTAAATTATCGACCAACATACGTTTGAAAGCTTTCATGATCAAATCTTCCCTCCCTTCTCCTGGATTAGAGGTCTTATCTGAGTAGCCTAGCACTCTGTTGACCGCCGAGTTCACAATGGCCTCTGAAGCGCCGATTGGGGTGTCCTTAGGAGACGTATCTCTAAGCGAACCCAGCAGCGATGTTTTGAACCTTTCAACAGCTGCCTTGAGTTGAGGAGAACCCTCCACAGCATTTCTAAAGTCTTCTGGGGTTGGTGAGTGCTGACGGGCTGGAGTGCTTGTTGGCACTGAATGCTGAAATGTGGTCGTAGGTACCAGAGGGGCTGTATGGAGCTGTGTATGAGAAGGAGCTTGGTGGTTAACTGTATGCCGCTGCTGATCCACTTGTTGACTTGGTGGTTGACGATTCAACTGGTGGGTTGTCTGGGCGCTAGCTTGTGGATTAGGTTGCTGAGTCGGCTGTTGAACCGGTTGTGGATTCGATGGTGGATTCGATGGTGGGTTGGGCTGTGGATTTGACTGTGGATTCGTATGGGAAGTTTGGCTATGACTTGGTGGTTGAGTAGTAGTTGCTGGCGCCTTATTTGCATAGGGTGAATTATACTCGCTACCATTCGGTGGCAACAACGGTGCTTGTATGAACGGAGGAGGCTGAGGATTAAGCGGGTTCATCTGTGGGTGCATTCCGGTGGGAACAGGATGTCCATTCATCGGATGCCCATGAGGAGGTCCCATATAACCTGGATGTTGGGGATGCTGACCTGAATGACCCTGGTAATTTGGTGGCATTTGATGTGGCGTAAAACCGGGTGGCGGAGCCATCATACCATATGGAATAATATGAGGCTGATAAAATGGTGGTTGTTGTGGCAAAATGCCCGGATTCTGGGGAGGTGGTGAAGCCCGCTTTTTCTTCTCTTTCTCAATAGAGGCGCCTTCGACAATAGCCCACATCCAACCTTTGCCATCTCGTTCAGTTTTCTCAAAGGCGGGGTGCTGGGACAAATTGTGTCGCACACTACTCTGCCAACCAGTTGTACTGACCTTCAAGATGAAGTATGGATATTTACGCCCGATTGCACGATATATCTGAGGAAGTGACATTTGACCAGTTTCTGAATTGGAAAGCGCTTCATGAATGAGAGTGACATAATTTGCAGTAGGTTTGAGGAGCTGTTCTGGAGTGAAATCCTCTTCTCGCAAGACTGGTGAGGGGGAACGAGCAGGCTTTGGGGGTTTCTTCTCTTTCTTCTCCTTGGCTGGCTGATCATCTCCACCCGAACCATCGGGTTTAGTATCCCCCTCTTTAGGTTCTTTAGGTTTTCTCTTGGTATACTTTCTCTTCTCGCGTGGTTCTGGTGGGGTATCTGGTCTGGGATGCTTTCGTGGTCGCCCAACTTTATTTTTGCCCGGAACTGCGGGTGGGGGGAGGGGTGGCTTTGCTGCTGCCTCGCCCTCTTTCAACTCTCTTTCTCTTGCCTGCGCTTCTTTTTTGGCTAATTGCTGTTCGCGCTTAGACATAATACCATTCTTTGGTGGCCTACCAGGACCTCGTTTCTTCATCGGCGGAGCAGTTGGGTCATGCTGGGTCGGTTGATTCTGGCCAGTAGTGCCCGCTCTATCATCCTCCATTATCCCAGAATTATCGCTTCCATCGTCTTCTTCTTCGTTATCCTCTACTTCCAGCGTCTGATTGAGCGTCTGCTCCTGGCTTTCTGGCCCATCACCTTCGTCACTCACTACCTCACCAGATGCCTCTTCGCTTGAACCGTTCTCAGCACCGGCTCGAGGCTCATCATCATCAAAGTCAAAACTCATTTCTTTTCCTCCTTCGGAATATCGGTCAGTAATGGGGTTGTCATCGTACTCAGACCGCTGCTCTCCTCCAGTTTGGCCAACTGGAATATCTGGTAGAATGAAGGCCACAACGACACCTCCGATCTGTAAAGTGGCTCCACTCTTGAGTGCTTTCACAGCCTTATAATGACAGAACTTATCGTCTATAAATGCTCCATTGCGCCCAAGTATAGTCGCTTCAAAATAGTGCTTTTTTGAATTAAAGGCAATCTTGACATGGTGCCGAGATATAGATTTGTAGGCGCTGAAAGGTACAATCTCGCCTTCCTTGGACGCGGGATGAATAGCCACCAGTGGACAGTCATGCGGAGAAGGGCGGAGCGATTCTGGATCAACAGGTTTTGCATTGTCTGTTACGGCACGTCTGGCTGGCGCCTGCTGAGCTTGCTGGGCCTGTTGAGCTTCATATGTATTGATCACACTAGGAAGAGCCATGGAATTTCTGCGCGACCCAACTCGGGAGGAACCTGTAGACTTGGATCTCTTCCTCGATTTACCCCCCTTACGACTCTTGCGCCCCTCGTGCCCGCTGTCATCGTCGGAATCATTGCCGTCGCGAAGAATACCACCGCTTTCACTAACAATAGACTTCGTATATCGACTGCCTTCCTGTTTTATTCGAGGGGTCCTGGGTGCATGAGGTTCCCGTGCCTGTGCTTCTCCAGCTAATCTTCGTCGCTGTTCCTCACGTTCCCGGCGCATTGCATCCTTTGCAGCTCTCACGTCTCGCCCGAGGATGATAGAATACGTATTCATGTAAAATTCACCATCTGCAAACTCCAGCTTTGCATATGCCGATATGCGTGTGCTCTGACTTTTCTCCTCTACCTCATGGATGTGAGGCGAAGGGTCTAGGTACATGTTTGACGAATTGGAGTCCATAGCCATGTGGCCCATCTGTTGCAGTGCCAGCAATTGTTGCGCAGTAGTATTGTAGTATGGGTTCATCGCCATGCTAGCAAGGTAGTTGTTGAAGTCCTCTGCCCCATTCTGACCAGCGAAGTCTGGTATCGCCGCCTCGGCTTGCGACTGGTTCTCGAAGTTCTGACGAAGTGCCGCGTCGACAACTGTATTGAAATCGGAGACGGGCTGCTCTTGCTGGTTCGCGGTGACATCGTGTTCCCCATTCTGTTCCTGCGCTGGCTCTGCCTGATCAACCTGATCATCTTGACCGAGGATAGCCCCGCCTGCATCTTTGGATTCACCCTGATCTTTGCTTCCACTTTCCTTTTCAGCGTCCGCGATGTCTCGGCCAGCCACCGTCTCGTGGTTTGTCGTTCCACTCCCGCGGGCTGGGATGGTCTCCTTTTCAGCATGGCCATTCGTACTCGATTGTTCCTGCAACGGCGGGGGGGTTTGCGCCCGTTGCGGGTTGTGGTTCTCCGAGGTCATGATTGCTGTAGGAACAGTCGCGACCATGGAGCTGGGGGAAGTCGGTGAAGTCATCGCTGCCGTGTAATCGACAGCTCCTTCACCGATGGCGAGACCTGGGCTCCGGGTTTGCAGAGAAGACGTGAGAATTTCGGTTGCGCTCATAGGAGTCGCGAAAGTCAAGTCGTCGGGAGCCAAGTTCATGGGCAGAGCATTTTTCATCACGTGGAGGAGGCTCCCCATCTTTGCAGGTGCAGGCGGAGGAGGCGGGTGGAGAACGGATGTAGACGCCTCCATTTCGAGTTGCTGATTAAGTCTGTGACCAACTCACGACTCACATTGCATTTGAGAGAAGTTGCAGAGGAGAGAAAAAGAATGTGTGGAGTTTTCTGTTGGTGCTGTGCGAGCGATTGTTGTAAAACAGAAAGGCGCAAGAGACAGAAAGTCGCAATGAATAGAAGGAGCAGTTGGGGGTTCTGGTTGGAAGAGAAGCTGCAACTTCAAAGCTGAGACCCTCACTTGAGGTGCCGATTCACTACAGCCAAGCCAGCCCAGTGAATGATTGAATCACTCAAACACCCACTTCCTGTATTGTGGGAGAGTTGTTGGTCCCTAAAGGGCTAATTAATCCCCTATGACACGTAGGTCCTTGACGCCAATGGATACACTTAGGGGTATAGAACAGACACTAAGCCCAACTTCCTCATGCGGCTCATATACTTACACAAAACATCAGTCACCAGTAACACTTTCCCGGGATATTATATGAAAGGAAACTTTGACTCAACCTCGTTTTATGGAGTACCTATAGGTAGGTAGGTAATCAAGTTTTAAATATTTCCAGCTACCTGATCTTCGTGCATCATCTTGCTGTCACACTTTTCTTCCAGAATTTTTTCCTGTACTGTAAATCGAAAACACCGTTTGTACCGCCATTGGCGATCAGTTTAACTCTAATTATAGTGAAAAATGACTTCACCTAGGCACAACTTGACCAATGAGAGCAGATCCTATTCAAATTCTCCACTAATTATTGAGTCATCTGACGCGGAGAAAAGTTCATATCTCCCGACTGCAAAAGCAGCGAGCGAGGCCTCGGGTAAATTGCTCGGCTCTCCCCCCCTTTTAGACGAATTCCGTTTAAGAGCCGACCACGTGCTAACAGATGGCTTGAAGGTTATCTCATGAATCCCAAAGAATCGGCTCAAACCAATATTGTTCTCCTGATTATTCAATAAACCAAATTTTAGGGCTGGTGTGGGGAAGAAAGTCTGGGTTCTTCAAATCGAATATACTTCTGACAATATTCGAGTACCCCATGGGGAGCAAGGTCATCTCTTTCCCGTCATAAAAGGTTACATCCTAATCAGCGCAGAAAGCATATCCTAGGCAGGCGAAAGTCGCGTTTAAAACCCTGTGAATCTCACAACTAGAATATAGGATTCCTGGATACCCCTGACTCGGACCGGGGACCGTCGCATATACAGTACAACCTCAATTTAAGGATACTCGATATGAGGATAACTTCGCTTGAATTCTTAAATTTAAAGTCCTAGAAATCTGATTACACCACAAGGGGCTTCGTTATAAGGATGACCTCAATTATATCCTCAAGAAATCCACCTCCGCCAATATCATTGTGTCGAGGGTTGACTGTGATGCAGACCGATTTGCTCACCCTTCTCATGCCACCAGTATCCTCTACAATAATCTTCAGAAAGATCAAAATCAATCATGCAGTTCCTTCAGGTGTTCTTTCTCCTCGCCTTTGTGGTCTCCTCTGCCCTTGCCGCGACGGCTCCAGTACGCGGTAATTTCACTGGTCCAGCGAATACCACGAAATATATGACCGAGGGTGCTCAAGACGCTGCCGTCGTTTGTGAAGTTACATTCGGCACGGAATTAGACTTCGTGGGCGATGTATATACCTTCCCTGTTCAGACCGGTTTATGCTGTTAGTATATCTATCCTCGAACCAGCTATGTTATCTATTGTGTAGAATAATACCATGTTGACTTGTTGTTAGATGACTTTCCATATGTTCTGTATGAGACGTTTAATGATAGGATCTCTTCCATTGCTGTTGACCCTGGGAACGGGAACTCAAACATCAACTGCTCATTTTACGTGTGAGCTACTCCTTTTCCCCTATACACGGTTTAATAGAGGTGAGTTGGAAACTAAAATTCGCACAGGGATGCTACTTGCCAAGGTAGTTCGTACATAACATTGCACGACAACGATCTTGGTGACGGTGATGGATCTTTCAATGACGTTATCTCCAGTTGGGGATGCTATAAGTAGAAGAAGTGATACGTGGGTTGTCTCCTCGTCTGGCTTCTCATTTGGCTGGGTGAGAGAAGATATTGATTGGAATGGACAGGATAATCGAGTAAGTGGATAAACGGGATTTATATATCTTTCTATAGATAAATTGTCTTGGTACTTTATAGTATCATCCACCACATTCGTATCATCCTATGAGCTTGCCCAACCCTGTTTCAACTTTCAAGAAGAGTCTTAGATCGTACATAGAATACCAACTCAAAGATGTTAAACATCTAATTTGCTTCTAAATAAAACTTCTATGTCGTGGTGTTTCGGGAGTCGGGGAGCGGGTCTTCTCTCAAACTGATACGTATGAGACGAAAGGTATTTAGAGGTTATGGTAACTGTAGGTGAAACACCCCATCGATAGCTCGGAGCAACATACAGCATCTTCCAGGCTAAACATTGGTGATAGGGAGACGAGTACTCGCTGGTGCAACAAATGCCCAGATGGGTAAGAAAGTGACAGCAAGATGGGCCAGATTATATCAATCAGATGAGTCAACCCATTTCGAGTCCCCCAGATCCCAGACGAGAACGGACGATTTTGGAAATATTCCAACCTCGGAAATTGGTTCACATATCAATCCTAGCAAGACCTTCTCTTCAAACCCACTGGATTCCAACTTTGAAGAGGACACTAGAAGTGTGCTGAGTACCGAGGTTGTACCGATGATGAGTAGGTGAGCCTCTCATTCATTGCCTCGCTTAATACCCAAAAAGAGTGAAAAATGTCTTCATCCTCCACATCGCGTCATCCCCAACAAAGGTTGCCCAAAAAAGCCCAAAAAATGTTATACGGGGACAGGCCAATCAGTCTCTGTTGGGACTGGACTGCCTATATGGGTGAGCTTGACGAGACCAGTCCCCCATTCGCCGTACATCTTCAAATTCATGCCCAGAAGAATATCAACACGCAAAGATGATATCCAGACTTGGTGGAACTTTCAAGAGGCCGAGAGAATTTCATAAACTCTGTTTGGGCGCTGACTAAAGGCAAGCTTTGCGCATTCAGAGCATAAGGGAATGGATTCTGGCATCATTTATTGTGTTGCTAAAATGGTATATTAACGGGAAGTCTGGCATTATCACATTGATTGTGGATACCAGTAAGCAATGGCGCTTACCGACATCTTTTCCGTAGCATTTAATCTGAAATCTATTAGTCGTATACGTCTTAAGATGGTGACAATGGAGAAACAAGAAGCTTGCAAAAAGGATTAGGGATTCTTGATCTGCACTTGCAAACTCGAAGCAGCAGATTCTGTAATGACAACACCACACCGGGACCTTGGTGAAAATGTTGGATATTTCGCTTTTATCTCTCTACCAGATATATCTCATGCCAAAGGGAAAAAGACCTTTTATACTCCATACCAGCAGTATATGCCCAAGATATCCACCAACACCCAGTATGCCACCCAGTATGCCATTTCATAACACATGGTCATCTAAGCTTTCTGACTTTCGTTCTTCTCCACCAAATCACCAACACCCAAGCCTCTCCCCACTCTGACCTTCATCTTCTTTGGGCCGGCCTCTACTTCCGCATCCTCGTTCTTCTTTCCCATCTCTCCAACCGGCTCTCCTTCGTCCTCATCCTCCTCGTCCAGGATCTGCTCTCGAATGAAGCCAAGTTCTAGCTTCATGCTGTGAGCATCCTCCCCATCAGCATAGTACTTCGCCTCTATCTTCTCGTTCTTGAAGCCCAGAGTGTCACGGTAAAGACGGAGAGCGGCATTGTTTGACACACGAACGTGGAGGGAAACATATTGGGCGCCATATGTTTCAACCATAGCTCGTTCTAAGGCGTGTCAGTACACCATTTGCAAAGTTGCACGGTCGGCAGAACGTACGAGATTGTCTCATCAACTTTTCCGCGATCCCTAATCGTCGATGTGTTCGCATCACACTCAGACTGGTAATATGTCCATGCTGCACTCCATCCGGAGGATCCTCCTCCATCTTTGCCAGCACATAACCGACAATTCGGGGGTAATCGTAGGGTGTCTTCTTGGGCCTTGAGACATCGACTGCTACGTATGACAGCTGGGGCCAGGAGAGGGCATGGTAAAGGTAGTATTTCATGAAATAGCTAGGGTTCAATGTCAGCTCTGTTCTGGCCGGCGCAATCCGTTTGACAGTGGAGGTGGTGGGGTCTTACTTTTCTGGCAGATTGGTAATGTTGGCATGCTGGACATGCGGTATGTCTGAGGGCCGCAGCAGTCGGATATCCATGACTGTGGTAGTTGGACTTTGGGAGCCTTCCTTTTGTTACTGAGCTACTCGAGTACTCAAGTACAAATTCAAGAAGGCTGTCGGCGATAGGAGTTGGCGTCAATTTCACATGACATTTGATTGGTGCGGCTGGTAAAAGTGGGGCTCGGCAAAGTTGCTAAGCCCTTAAGCCAATGATGGCGGGGTTGCGCGGGGTCATGAAGTAGTTCACTCCACAAAGCATAATGAATAAACAGGACCAAATAGCCCATTTTCGAGGATGGGATTTCAATCTGCTTATATACCTTAAGATTAACCTTACTTTACAAAAAAAGCTTACGTTCATAAACCTCAAACTTCTCTTCTATCAAACTCTCATAGACCTCAATCTCCGCCGTCATGGCTTCTCAAAACACAAATAGATCTCTTGAGGGAAAACTTGCCCTTGTGACAGGAGCTTCAAGGGGTGCATCTATCTCTAATCCATTCCGAAAACTGTTCATAATTTTCTAACAAAAACTTCCAGGTATTGGAGTAGCAATAGCCCATAACCTCGCTTCTAAAGGAGCTTCCCTGATTCTCAACTACACATCTCCATCATCAGCCGACCCATGCAACGAGCTTTCAAAGACTTTATCATCAACCCACAGCGTGAAATGTCTAGTCATCCAAGCCGACATGGGAACACCTACAGGACCAGCTCAGATCATAGAGAAGGCAAAACCCCACTTCACTGATTCATCCGGAAACTTTCAAATCAACATCTTGGTCAACAATGCCGGAGTATCACGAAACTTAAAAATTGAAGAATGCACAGTAGAAGACTGGGAGTGGCAATACCGTATCAACGTTCTCGGGCCCCTCCTCCTAATGCAAGCTGCACTCCCATATCTCCCCCACGACCGTAGCGGTCGAATCGTCAATATCTCCTCAGTCTCTTCCTCGGAAGGCTTTAAAATGCAATCCGTCTACGGCGGTACCAAAGCAGCTCTCGAAGCCATGACCCGTACCTGGTCGCGTGAACTTAGCGAAAGGGCTACGGTTAATGCTGTTAATCCTGGTCCGGTGAAGACTGATATGTGGGGTGGTACCTCGGATGAATTCCAGAAGCATTTGAAACCCTGGATTGAGAAGACGCCGGGAAGTAAGATCCGCAAGGAAATTGATGACGAGGATTTGGTAAGGGACGAGGAGAGGGCGGGTGGAAGACCTGCTTATACGAAGGAGATCGCGGGGGTGGTTGGGATGTTGTGTTCGGAGGATGCTTTGTGGTGTACGGGACAGGTTGTATGTGCTAATGGGGGAATGAGAATGGCTATTTAGTTTTCCTGAATAACGAAATGCTTTTGGTATATGATTGTTGTTTCCCTGATGGATGTAAACTTCTTGATATTATCCACAGCGTAAATCTATTTGTAGAATTTCGTGTCTTTATAGCCATTCACTATGTTTTCGCACACTCATGTAGACAGATTCAACGAAATTAAATGTCTCTATTGCTCAAACAGATGCACCACCATCCGTCCACAACCTCAAATGCTCTAAAACTTCAATCACTCCACAACTTCTCACTCCACCCAAAAAGCTCCAAAGAACCCACAAAAAAGAGGCGACCAAACATCATGGACCTCGTACTTCGTATTTCTTTCACATCTCCCTCCCCTCCACCTCCATCCCCCCATCTTCAATACCGAACTTATCACTCTACATCTTGCGTCTCTTAATCTTCAAATCCATCAAGATATCCATAAGAAAATACCCCACAACGAATTTAAGAAAGTTCGGGGAGGCCTCTGTCGAAGGCTCTGGTTTCTTTTTGTTGTTTGAAAAATCGAATCGCTTGGAGTCCGATGACTTGAAACCATCGAATTTGGACTTGAACCACTTCGATTTGGATGCCATGGCTGGTTGCGGTAAATCAAGTTGTTGGAGCGTTGGAGAAGACGAGCTCTTTGTTGTAGTAACGTAGTTTTGGCAGAGGTAAAAATTGTGCGATGTGCGATGTGTGCTTTGGGGTTATTTTGTAGTTGTAAGGAGGAGGAGAATTGAAGATGGTAGCGGCAGGAAAATGGGGTTTGTATGTCCTTAGAGAGTAGTATAATGTGAGTAACGTTGCTCTGAAACCTAGGTTATCTTGATACTGCGAATGTTATAGTTCAGTGAAGTTCCATTTTTGAGTATACAAAAGATAATATGTGATTAGTTGGACTCTAAATTTGGAAACTTTGGGCTCTGGTGATTAAATCAAGTTACAGAATTAGTCATAACACCTTTTTTGATTCAATTAGAACACTCCTAAAACAAAATTCAAATGATATCCCCGTTGACTCTTTCCACTTCTATCCCAGCCAGTCACCTACGGAATCCATATCACTCATCATGCTCAAGAATCTCCCGCTCCCACTCATCCAACATCTTTAGCGTGGCCTCGCACTTATTCCTCAACTGCTCGATTCCCACCTTTCCAAGCGGCATCCTAATCGGAACATCTTTGCCAACTGCACATCCCTCTTTTCGTACAACGTCGACGATGAGGTTCATTCCCTTTTCTGGATCACCGGGTTGGTTCCCGTCGAAGGCTTTGGTCTGAAGAGTGAAGATAAGTGAATAAGACGGGAGAAATCGAGGGAGAAATTGACTAGTGAAGAGCATAGGGAAAAGGAAAAGGGGCACATACACTATTTACCATCACGTCGTGGATTTCTTGGTAGGCTTCTAGACCAGGACGTAGGGGTTGGAGTTTGTAGTTTGTTGGAGAGAAGACCTTTGTGCGGTAATGGGCGGGCTCGAAGATTACTGTTGTTGTAAGTTATTGAGAATTCGTTTTCTTTTCCTTCTTCATAAGTTGAAGACATAGGGCAGATATAAAATATTCTCCATTTCGACAATCGAAAAAGGAAATGATATTTGGGAAGAAGATATAAAGAGGCTTCAGGTAAGAACTTACGCGTACGGATCCCAAAAGGCTCAGTTTCCTTTTTGAGACATTCTGCTACTCCTATTTATATCGTATTTTAGTATCCATATCCGGTAAGTTGAAAGGAGGGAGGAGACGAGACGAGAAGATAAATACAAAGATCTTACCTTCCATCGCGAATTTCGTAGCACAATAGGGTGCAGCGCCTACTTCTCCCTGCCAACCCCCTATCGAGCCCATAAACACCACCGTCCCACTTTTCTTCTCTCGAAAATGCGGGAGGAGGGAACGAGTCAAATTTATAGCACCAAAAAGATTCGTGTTGAAGGAGTCGAGCATACGTTCATGTCTAGCCCCCCAACAATCAGAAATCAGAAATCAATCATTCTCTCTCCCAAAATCCAAAACCGAACTATGAGTACAAGAAATAAGTAGGTAAGGTGGAAACTAACGAAAGATCCTCCAAAAGGCCGGCCTCAATATACCCAGCGTTGTTTACTAAGACATCAATGCCGCCGTAAACGTTCAATGCCTCGGATATAGTTGTATCGAGTGTTTCCTGGGAGGCGCAGACATCGAGTGAAATTGTTGTAGCACCTGCTTCTTGTAGAGCGCTGAGACGAGTAGGCAATCCACGGGTTGCAGCGATTACTTTGTCGCCGCGACTGAGTGCTATGAGAGTTAGGTGTTCGCCAAAGCCTGAGGAGCAGCCCGTTATGAACCAGGTTAATTGGGGCATGATTAAGAGTAGGTGTAGGGGATTTTGCTTTTTTGGGAACAATAGAGAGGCTTAGGGCCGAAAGTTGACTATGAATATTAACGGAGGGTTGATTCTTTCAAATATTTGTGGATGTACTGGATATATATATCCTGAAGCTATAATGCTGGAAAGTGGGAGAACCAACCTGTTGGATACCAGTTGGAGGTACTCGCAAAAGTATTTGATATGACTAGGCTGTATTTATTGATGTGGAGACTCCAAAAAGCAGAAGTGAGAGGGTACGAGTACCAATTAGAACTCCTCTTGATTGTTGGGCCAACATCAGCATTGCATGTAGTGAGATTTTAGGCCCTGGACAAGAAGAAGGGGTCTAAGCGAGAGCTTTCATTCGATGATGGGTGCGAAACTTGCTTGTTACTTGAGATGACGAAAAGATCAAGCCAAAAATAAGCAATAGATTCATTATTATTTCAAACACGACCATAATACCTTAGCTCAATCCCGTATTGCCGCCCACACAAGTCTTTTTGAAGCCCCCCAGAGAAGGAGAAGTATATCAACCCCCCACCAAGCAATTCCCCTTAGCAAACCTCATCAAACAACTCTAGTTCTCTCGCCCCAAATCCCTCCAACAAGCAACATTCCATCCTAAAAAGTAAGTCTACCAAAAGAGGAAGTGAAATCTGCCTCTACCTCTCTACCTTGATCACTTTTACAACTTACCCCCGAAAGGCAAGAGGACAAGCAAGCGGAAACGTCAGAGGTGTCCAACAATAAAAATGTCACAAACACGAATAAGACGCATGGTGCTTTCAATCTGTTTTTTCGGTAGCTGGTTATTCTGTTAGTTCTTCCTATTGAGAGAATAAGAGAGAACAATGAAGTGTTGATATCTATATACTATATATAAGATGAATTATTACTTGTGATCGATTATTCCACTCTGTATTACAAAACACTTCTTTACTTACTTACCTATATTCTTTCTCATCTGTGTTAACCTTTATTGATGGGAGCGGTTGAATCGACTCTCCCTCATCTCGCCTAATAGGTGATGTGATCTAAGCTTTTAGTGCGTCATCCGCACCTACATTATGAAAGCAAACGAAGCACTCGTGTAATTGCTCGTGAGGGGTAGCGAACTCGCAATTACGACGTGCGTAGTGGCGTACTCCTATATGGTTGTTTTTTGGTGAGAATAAGGGTTTGGATTTTCTGGTGTTGAGGCTTAGCGCGCTCTAATTGGTCAGTTCTAAAACCTCGGGCGGTGTAACAGGTCAGAATCGCCTAAGTAGGTAGCATAGGCGACAACTGAGGTATCGCGAACTTAGGAATTGTACGAAGGCTGTCCTCAATATAGCAAGAAAGGATTTCGTTCCGGGTCTTACTTATGTTACTGTTTCTAGGGTTAAACCCCTAAAAGGTGTGTTATTTAAGGAACCATTTGACTTTAGACGTTTTAATTCCGAAGTTACTAAGACAGAGACTATAAGGTTAGCCAATGTGGCGAGAAGGCTTGATTAACATATTCCGGTGGTTATTCCTGCTCTAGATTAAGTGTAGAAGTAATAAGAATATATTTAAATGTGTTTAATAAACGCTACTATCGTTTGCTCTTAAATTACGTAGAGGAGGAACGATTTTACGTAACAGTCTAGTATTACTTTCAGTACCTCACCATGATAAGCACAGTGACCCCCTGTTTTATATCGATGCAACTATTCTTTGGTATTTAAGAAGTGGTTTATAGAAATCAAGCCAAGAAGTGCATTGTTGCGTAGGTTATCAAGCATTATGTACAGCTTGCCCGCAGTACAATGCAATCTGGCTTGCGTGTGAAAATGAGGAAAAGTGGACCAAAGAGCACTGTGGCTAGGTAGGCGTGGTTCTTATCCACCAAAAGAACGCTTGCGTAGGTAATTAGTTAAATCCATCTACTTATCGAATACCTCTACTACAGAACGAAGGTCAAGTAGGAAAGTCCTACGATTAACCTGGAACCCCCACCAGAAGCAAAGACCTAATGGTAAAAGGTCGGAGTTTTAGATTGTGTATTTTCCTACGATACTGTGGCTCAACCTTAATCAAACAACACTCTGGATTGAGGCAATCTAATAGCCAAGTTTGATGGAATCGGATTTTGTGATTGTAATGGGGAAAATCCGTCTTTTTTGTCCCGATTTACTCTCCGTCTCCAACAAAAAAAGCACTCATCTTTGCAATCAGCCAACTCAGATTCCCCAAACTATCATCGCCCATAATCTCAAATATACTCAGATCCGACTTCATCTCCCTCGCCAGCCAATACCTCAGCTCTACCGCTACAAGACTATCAACTCCATATGTATGGATGGACTTTTGTGTCTCGATGTGTTCCTCTGGCATACGTAGAGTTCGTGCCAGCTTCCCCCTGAGTCCCTAAGAAACTACCTTCGCTGCAGCTGCAACAGATTCCCCAGCTGCTGTGAATGCCGCCTTGTAGTCAATTCCGGGCTCCTCATTTGCAGCTTTCGTCAAGGCAGACTTGGAAGCATCAAGGCCGTCCATGGCCGCCAAATTCCGGAACAATGGTCTCGAAACCCACCGAGCCCAATCTTGAGCATCTGCGGCATCCTGCGCACTGCCCATCAACACCTTTGGGATTTCCAGACCCGTCACAATCTGTGCCTTGAGTGGGTCCTTTGGTATTGGCAACCTTGCATCACATAAATAATCCATCATCGCAAGATATTCTTTCTCGTAGATCCCTCGGTACCCCAGTTTCTTGATACCGAGGAGAGTATTCTTGTTCTTCGCTGCAAAGCCGACCCCCAACACAAGACCGAGATCAAGAGAGGTATATTTGAGGCCACGAGAGACCCTGTAACGAGCCAGAGCGTCTTGGTATGTATTTACACTCGCATAGTTGGATTGCCCCTGGGTGCCGACAACACCACCAGCTGAAGCGAGAAGAATATAAAAATCAAGTTCTTCGGGGAGATACTTATGCAGATACCACGAGCCTCTTGCCTAAGAATAAGAGTTAGTTATTACTTATCAGGGAAATTCTAGGAATTCGACAAAGAGAGCTATCCTGGTTCTCGCAAGTGATTCAGGGATATAGGGGCCCAGGAGTTGAAACAAAGGCACCTGGAGATCGAGGGATACTAAAGTTTCTTTCGACTTACTTTAGGCATTACTACATTGTTATAGTCCTCGAGAGACATATTTTCGAAAAGACCATCCTATGTCAAAATGTTGGCAACGTCCACTGATCTGATGGAAAGCTTCCCGAGAAAGAAAGGAATACTGACCCGAAGTACCATCGAGCCTTGAAAACAGCCCCTTACCGGTGGCATCGTTTTTGCACAAGTCTCTAGCACAGATTTCACTACACTTTCGACACTTATACCGCAAGGGGGTGCGGCCACAGTAACTCCCCTCAATCTTAAGCCCTCGACAAATTCTCGTGCACCCTGACCATTCATACCGGAGCGCCCAAGGAGGATAAGACTCTTGGCTCCTCGATCAGCCATCCATGTGGCTGTACTCTTCCCCAGGCCACCGAAGCCGCCGATAATCACATAGCTTGCGTCTTCCCGGAAATTATAAGTTGGGCGTGTAGAAGGCACCACGGTTACCATGTCATCATCATGCACCTCAATAACCGTCTTTCCAGTACTTTCTCCACTTTTCATAAACCTAAAGGCTTCCTCAACTTGGGCCGACTTGTTTACGTGAAGTGGCGCTGGAGCTTTGATTTCAGATTTAGCCAGCAAGCTCTGTACAGAAGCCATCAGAGTTCCCATCAAAGTCTTAGATTTTTCAAGGATGAGGGAGATGTCAACCGTCGAGTATGTGATATTTCCAGCGAGCAACTTTCGTGGCAACGAGCCTGAACTTCTCTTGTCGCCTTGTGATATATCAACAAATCTCCCAAAAGGCAAAATGCAATCTAGTAATTTGTGGATTGCGTCTCCACCGAGGGAACTAAGGATGACATCCACACCATCAATCACCTTCTTGAGCACTAACTGCATATAGTAAGCAACGTTGTTATTGACCTTTTAATTCTTGCCTTGCCAGTATACATGGTGCGAAAGCTCCAGATGAAGACGGCCAAGAAGATAAGCATTGTTGCAATCTTTCTTTTGGGTGGCTTGTAAGTCTAATCTTGCGTCGCACTTACTTCTAACTGTATTCTAAGTAAACCGTAGTGTTTGCATTACTTGCATTGTTCGTGCTTATTATATCTTTGATCCCAAGACCAAGCAACCTCGTAAGCCAATTCTCCCCCTGGGAGATAAAGTAAGATATTGATATTTTCAAAGGTTCATTACCAGCTGCCATGGACTGGTCGACTGTCGAGCTCGCATGTGCCATTCTTTGCGCCTGCTTGCCGACTTTTGGGCCTCTATTCTCTGTAGATATTACCCCCGAAAGAATCAATAGTTGGTATATATCTCATTCCGAAGCAGTCTTCGCAGCTCCAAACCATCCGACACAATCAGCGCAGGAAAGAAGTCGTCTTCCAAGAGCAACAATTCTCACTATGATCAACTTGTCGATTCTCATACCCAAAAAGTCACCGCTGGAAATGGAAGACATACTATGAGTGAAGATAGAGCTAGCACAGTAGGGGAGTATCAGATGAACAAGATCCGTGTGCAAAAGAGTGTTGATGTAGTATGAGTATCTTGTCGAAAGCATCACCCAAATACTTAATGTGCGTGAATTGGCTAGTAAAATAGGAGATTTGAGATGTAGGCCTTGTTGTACTATATAATAAAATACAATATCATACAAACCTTGCAAATAGAGAAATGAATCAAAATTTGCGAGTCTTGATACCCACCATAAAACAGAGTTTTTAGGGTAATAATGTTTTTTACTACTGTTAGATAATTCTCTGTTTTTCAGGTGTTGTTCTTAGTAAGCGATTGCACCGTTCAAGTGTTGTCGAGGAACTTCATTCTGTCACACGAACTCGACATGTTCTTATCAGGCACACGTTGATTCCTCAAGCTAACTATTCCATTTTCAAACCAAACCTTCTACCACAACATGGACACCCAAGCACGAGAATCATGTTTTGATACACCATTGGACTCATCACCGCCATCTTCGCTTTCAGATTCTACCACCTTCCAATCAGACAAGGCGCAGGTTGGTCGTAGGGTCCTCGAAGCACCGAGAGAAGTTTCTAGGCTGGAATTAGAGTTGGAAGCTACGTAGGAACGGGAGATCGTGTTACGGAAGACACGAGTAAGAAGACGGGTATAGAGACGGGCGAATTGAGCCTCCTATAAAGGAGGGCGACTAACAATGATGTAGATCTTACCGAGGAATCTAAAGTTCAAGATCGATAGCTTAGGCGCTATTTTTTCTCGTATATATATTAACAGATTTTGATTCTTTTTAGCAGGATGATCATATTGAGCTACTCCCTATAAGACGAAGACAATCGATGTCAGAGCATAGTTTAGATCCTAGGAATAAGTTAGTAGGGCATCAGCGGAGTGAGAGTCGGGAACGACCGGTGCGTACATATACCACCACGTAAAGAAGTGAAAGGAGAATTTGGATTTAATGTGGCTCTTTTTTTATTGTGGCTTTGGATGTGGCTGTGGCTGTGGCTAGGATGTGGCTTTATTCTCCGATTCAACCTCAAAACCCACTAACCCCGAAGGAAAAAGAAGTGTTAACCCCGAATCCAACATTTTCAAAACGCGATTCTCACATGCCGCCTTAACCCCTTCCCTTTGCCCCAAAAAGCAGCATCCCCGCCAAGCCACCTAAGCGAACCACTCACAGCGACCCACGTGATGTGTTCAAAAGTTTTGTTGCACATCGCAATCCGCTCTCTCATTTGGGTATAAAACCTTCAGACCAACTTTTGAAATACACCACCACCCCTTTTATAAATATTTTTTTTGTATTCTTGCAGAGTTATATGATTCCTCGGGGATATCTGGAGGGTTAGTCATTTGAAATGGTGGTGTGGTTGTGAAGTGATCTTGTAATCCTTTTCTGTTGTGAAAATTGATGAATTGGCAAAGTTGAAAAGTTGAAGAAACTTTGGATGACTAAGCGGGTGGGTGGTGGGTGGTACTGCCATTCACCATTAGTACATTACCTGCGCGCACGCACGGGCCAACAGAACCACTCACAGCACCGCATCACGCCAGTGAGACTGTAAGAATCGAAAATAAAGCACCTTGGAGGATGTACACCTGGATATTATTTTCCGAAAAGAGGTAAAAATAAGTGATAAGAGCAAGTAACAATCCCAACAGCTCTTAGCTCTACCGTCTCACAAGTTACAACCATGTCTTCTTCAACGCCCAATCCAAACCCCACAAATACCAGTCATACTCGTAAATCATCAATTCTTACTCGTCAGCCACTCAAATTCTTATTCGCTGTATTTACCATTGCCACTCTCCCTCTGCGTATCGCCGCCATTCTATGCTACTATATATCCCCAAGCCGCTACGCCAACATCGAAAATGGTCCCATCACACAGCCGTGGGAGTCGATATATTTGCCCTCTATTGGAAATACGCCACAGCCGTAGAATTTCGAGTTTCCAAAAGCCTCAAACCGGGTGGTGAAAAAGCCCGTTTCATCGTGATAAATCCAAGTTTCGAGCCCTCATCTCCATACCGAGGAATCATCATCAACAACCCTCTGATCCAACCCACCCCGATTGGTGGCGTGTGTGAATGCACCCACAACAGGCGAAATTCCGAAATCGGTCACGATCCATTTTCACGGAGGAGCTTACGTCCTCGGTGGAGCGAGGCAAATGGAAAGTGGTTGGGGGCCAGAAATCCTAAGTAAGCGGACGAAAAGTCCGGTTCTGCAGGTGCAATATCGGTTGTCGGAGGATGAAAAGTCTTCCTTTCCTGCTGCGGTACAGGATGCAATCACAGGTTATGTCTATGTATTGAACACGCTGAAGGTGCTCCCCGAGAACGTCGTGCTCTCTGGTGACTCGGCCGGGGGGAATCTTGCATTGGCATTGCTGCGTTATCTTTCCGAGGACGGGAAAGGCGCTCTTCCTCTCCCGCGAGCGGTACTTCTCTGGAGTCCATGGCTCGATTTGAGAACCTCGAAAGTTGTGATTGACAACAATCCCAATGCCAAAACTGATTATCTGTTTGGTGATCTGGTTGTGTGGGGTGCCGGAAAATACACTCCTGCTACTCTTTCAAAGGGCCATCCATATATCAGCCCAATTGACAACGAGTATAGGAGCGAGGTACCAATCTTTATCCAGACTGGGACTGTAGAGGTTTTGTATAAAGACCATGTGCGATTTGCAGATTCCATGGAGAAAAAGGGAAGTAACATTAAGTTGTTGGAAATTGAGAATGCACCTCATGATACATTTGCTACAGGTATGATTGTGGGCTTTACAAAGGAGGCAGAGGACGCAGTTGACCAGGCGCAAAAGTTTGTGGAAGAGGCTACGGGAAAGCAGTAGCTCGGTCAAGAATTAGATTGATGTTTTTTTTTGTTGTTATACGTGTGGGGAGGGGTGATTTCGATATTATGGTATGAGTTTTTTTGATAGAAGTGTCTTGTTTTTAGGTATTGGTTTTGAGAGTTTGGGTTATGGTATTGTATGTTGATGGAAGGTTCGAACAGCGGCCGGTTTTCTTGTCTACTGAGAGAGTTTGTATGATATTGAGGAGATGTACGTAGTAGGCTGGGAATATTAATGTGTTTCGGTGAAGAATAAATAAAAGATAGGAGTTGATTGGATAGCGACCGACCATTCAACCTCTTATTTGGCTGGTTTTTAGGGCTAGACCTTTTGCATTTCCATTTACATTTTGTTAAATTTATTCTATAGGAAACCAGGTTTCTGAGTTTCTTCTTCCTCCTCTATCCTCAATATAGATGAAATAGATAGAAGTGAAGTTAGAGTAGTGCGGTAGAGATAACGATCTATGTTCTAGGGTTTTGATAGGATGTAGAAATTAGTGTCGAATATGAGAAATGTACACACATATAGGTAATTTCTTTGGGTTGTTGAAATGATATAGGTAGGTAGCTTCTGTGATGACCTGAGGTAATGACTAACCTAGGTAAGAGTTACTTTAATAGCTCGTCCTCCTCGACTAGGAAGAAATTGAGATTGTTCCTCGTAGATTAACAATCTCCTTCTATTAAAAGGTCTATAATGTACACTACATATATCGCGATATGTAACTCTGCCGTCCCTAGCTAGTAGGTAGAACCTCGGCACTAGCTATACTATAGCACGTGACCAACTATTACCATTCACCTATCACCCAATACAATTTACATTTTGAATTAAGACGTTCGATGTCAACCAACAAGCACGGGAAACATAGCCCTTTAGCCGTGGCCTACTGGTAAGGGCGCCAGTCAGTGTCAGTGATCTTGTTGGCCAGCCATAAATAAACCCAGGTAATGCTGTGTTCAACCCGGCGGCTACCTTCCTCTCCAGAGTTTGGACGGTCAGGAGTTTTTTGCTATTTTATTTTATGGTATTTCTTTTTTGTTCTTTTTTTTTGGGGGGGGAGGGGGGGTGGTAGGGGGCGGCGCTTGCTGCGTCGACTAAATGTATTCACCTCTAAAGTGGCCGAATCTGCGAACAAGAGCGCAGCATTCGGACGATTCCATACGAGGATGCAGAAAAAAAATGGTGTTTTGAGGACGAGCAAGCTACAATGGGCGGGAAAGCAATTGAGTCCAAATGTATTACTTTCAAGTGGAGACACCTCAAATAATGTCAGAAATCAAAATTTGAATCATGTAGAATGATGTACGAATATGGTTCCGCGATAGAAAATCGATTGCAATGATAGCCTGCAAATCAAAGCGGAACCCCCAAATATATAATTCGCCCTTGTATTTGCATTTCCAAGGGTATTTAGTTTGTTCAAGGTCTCATACTAGGTCCCCAAACCCAAGCTCTTTCCTCATTTTCCACGCCACTTCACTCAGACGAAATCTCTCCCACAATGTCAAAACTCGATAACAAAGTTATCCTCATGGCCGCACTCGCCTGTGCTGCCGAAGGATGAAACTTAGCCATTTGTGCTGATTTAAAAGAAGTTATTGGCGGTATCGATATCCAGAAAACTGAACCATCACCCGAGAATGAAGAGAATGGAATAAAATTCCACAACAGGAGCACGAAGAAAGTACTCATGGAATGATCTGGAGGCTCTATGGTGAGGGGAGAGGTATCTTCATTAAGTGTGATGTTACTATGTATGTTGGCACAATTTAGAAATTTTGCTTTTTTTTATTAAAAGAAAACAACAACAACGTACAAGGCGAAGTCATGCTAAGGTTCGGTGCTTTATTGAGGCTGGATTTGAGGAAGCTGTGAAGTTGGCAGTCACGAAAGGGGGGCGAGTAGACGTGTAAGTGAATTTCAGCTGTTCTTCTTTTGCGTTTTGTAGATTATAAAGCCAGAGATTTGAAGTTAGCTCATCAGCTCAAATTCCATAAAGAACTCCTTTAATATGAATCAGATTCACACAGTAACTATAAATTATAACTTACACACTCAACCCCAGGTTAATCAATAACGCTGGAACAGGACCCGACGGCTGTCTACTACACTTCATAGAAACCTCAAGATTCGAGGCCATAATGTAAGTCACCATGCCTCCATTCTAAACACAGAATACGCACTTATTAAACCCCTCCTAAAGTAAATTAAATACTCAAGATCCATTTCATGGCTGCAAACACGCACTCGCTCAATTCATGGCTCAAGATCCCGATTCTAGTGACCAAAGAGGCCGAATCGTGAACATCACAAGTGCCGCAGGGTTATCGGGTGTTAGATACTCAGGTTTGTCTTTCCATTTCCCTATCCAATTTGAAAATTGTATACTACAATCCTTCAACTACTCTAAGAAAAAACACAATTCTGATATATCTTTAACAGCTGCTCATTCCGCTTCGAAAGCAGCACTCGTTGGAATGACTCGATCTCTAGCTCTCGATTACGCAGAGAGCAAGATTTCCGTGAATGCTTTATGTCCTGGATGTACTGTACGTATCCCCTCTACCATCTGTTCCTCCCTCAACCCTTCCAGCTCCAACTCCATATTTCGAAAACCAAGATTGATGGTTATTCTTGTAGTTGTCAAAACATCAATGACCCAACAGCTTTTCGAAAATGAAGACGCAAATGCTTATATGAAATCCATTACTCCGTATTGGGAGGAAGGCGACAATCTTCTGGGTGTTACAAAAGCGGCGCTGTTTTTGGCAAGTGGGGAGGCTAGGTGGATTACTGGTGTTGCGTTGTCGGTTGATGGAGGGTTTGGGGCTTGATTTGAGACTTGATTGATTGATTGATTATATTTTTACGCCTGGCGGAGAACTAAGCGAGGCTTAAGCTTCCTGGGGACCTCCCGAGGGGTATAGGGGCGTGCTAAGCTAGGGAATTATATACAAAAAGTGCAAGCCCAGTTGCAAGACCTCAGAAAGCATTTCGAGCATACGCGTGGCCAAAATAGGCCGTGTGGCTGTGGACCTTCCCCTCCAGTTGGGATGGATACAGGTAATTCAGTGCAGGATTTCCCAGACAAATTCAAGCCCGAAGGCATACATGAGTGGCTAGAGAGCCTTGTTCGTTCGCCACGCGTGGTGGTTTACAGCCGTCACCTGAGAACAGGTGTCTTGAGAAAGAGTTTGGCCGAAGAGTAAAGAAAAGGACATGTTTTGTAGTTTTTGGTGGTCAGGGAGGGTTGCAGCCCTCCCTGGCCAGTTAGCCCCTAAATCTGACTTGAGACTTGAGACGAGTAGGAGAGGTGATTACGTTTTTTTGAGATGGGATAAAGATATATATATATATGAGTTTATTTGGTATTATAACTAAATGTAACAGTTATTCTACACTAGATTAATCAGAGGGCTGGTTTTGGTGGCTCCAAACAACGATAGCGAATTGTACGGGAGTCTTAGCGAGAAAGGAAGTGTAATTAAGCGAACAGCAGTTCCCTGTCCTATGCATCCTTCCACTAGATAACCTCCTTCCTCATCCATCACTTAGAAATAGCTCCATATCCACACCTCCTCAATTGTCATTCATCTAGCCGAGAACTCAGCGCAGCACCACCGAGTAGTATAGCATGGGGGGTAGTTGTGGGGTTATGCGTGTATAAGATAGGCCTGGGCTATTCGGCATCGAACTTTGGCTAAACGGCATCGAAATGACATGGCCCCCCAGCCACTTTACGGTGTGTGTCTAGGTACCCTCGATGTGATTTCTGATTAGTGCTATAAAATATACCACCAACCTCGTCGTCGCTACCTCGGCTAAAAGTCTAGATTTACTACCTTAAGCGGCCGAGTCGAGTTTTAACAATACTTTGCCTAGATATTTACTAATGTCATCACTTAATCTCTAAAGATCAAATCATCAAATCATCAAATCTTCTGCCCCCAATTTCTCCATACCAACCGTAATTTTGCCTTTACCAATCCTAACAACCCATACTCCACTACCAGCCAGTTTAAGACCTTCTCAGGCCGATTCCAATAATACGTCTAGCCCCATCAATATCTTACATCCGCAAATCATAAACATCCTCCAAAAAGCCCGCGAAACCAAGCATAATATCCTAAGAGAGCAGTGTAATCTCACCCCCTCGCTGTTACAGTATCAAAGTACTCTATTAGAAGTCTCTAACCATGCTCATCATCCAGACCACCAGTCTCCTTCACTTGCTTCAGCTTCGCTGACAAAAGGTCCAGGACTTTATAAGGGTGGATGGGTACAGTACACGCCCATCCAGCCAATTCTCAAAATAGATGCTATACTCGCGAAAGAAAAAAACTGAACTCACTGTACAGTACCTATAACTGTTGGTTGACAATTGTAGTCAGGATACAGATACAACGAATTGGCATTACATTCGCATTACATTCGTACTAAACAGAGTATGTCTGTCCTACAGGTGCTACTTCCATATACCCCTACATCACATGACATACCCCCCCGATTCCCTCGTACAAACAAAGCCTGTACAAGGGCAGTACAAACCAATAGTAAACAGCGCGCGTAAAACAAAACAAACAAAAGAAAATACAAAAGCAAGTAACAACCAACGAAGTGACATCTCAACAATAACAGCCGTCACCCACCCACTTATTAGTATTCATTCCCCCACACAAGAAACGAGAAACAACAAACAACTACATCCAATCAAAAACCCACGTACTCACTCTCCTCTAAATTCTAAATTCTAATCTCCAAACCTCACCTCGACCTCACCCACCCAGCCAAGTCAATCTCACATTCCCTCTTAAATCCTACAAACAATAGTTCAATTCACTCCCACTATATCTTACCCCTCAAAATCGCCCACCCACCCAGCACAACACAGCACAAGTACCGCATACCAATATACCCATATCCCAATATCCTCCAACTCCTCAGTATAAAAACCACCCTCACCACACCACATCGGTACTAAGCGAGAACGAACAAGGAATCGAGGATTCGCAAATGTAATCAAGAAAAAGGGGGTTGAGAACTTGAGATGTACTGTACAGTAAGATTACAGACAAACTCCACAAACCGCCAACGTGAAGCGGGTAAATCCAAGTCTGCGCGTCTTTCCTCGAGGCTAGAGCAGCGCTTGTCAAGGACTCCAATTCCGTGGATACCCTGCCCTGCCCTGCCCTGCCTAAAAACGACATCAGATGATTCAATACATACAATGTACGTACAATGGGGATCTTCGGAAGGAGGGGAACCGAGAAGTGCAAGACGGAAGTTGAAGCCGACGTAAGAACCCACCCATAAAAAGTGACGCCTGACCTCTATTAAGTATTACACTACAACAATCACTTGAACTTGAACTTCATGCGTTCTTAAGAAACCCACTCATATTCTTGATTTTCAATTTTTTTTATTATGGTTTACTTTCCTCATTCATTCGAGTTATACACATCATATCCTCCCGTTTCCCCTCCATCACCACCCATTCGAGTCCTCCATTCCAATCCCCCTCCATCTCCACACTCCCTCTGCATCCCCATCGCCATGCCATCCCCACAACCTACCCTCTTCCCCGCCCCCCACGATCCCCACCCACCTGCTTAAACCCAAACCCAAACTCACCGCCTACCTCCCCCGCCCCTTCACCCCACGCACTCACCAACTCCACTCACTCCACCGCCTTATACATCGTACCAAAGCCCGTTCCCTCTTCTCGTTTCCCCTCCCCCCACCAAACCCATCTGAAAATCAAAGTCGGCCGTAAAAAAGATCAAAAGACACAAAAAAGCAGAAAAGCATCAAAACCAGCAACTAGGGGTATCTTTCAAAAACAAGAAATTCCCTCCCCATTCACAATCCCCCATCTCTCTCGCTCGCTCGCTCTCACCCATCATACAGGACCAACGACAAGTCTTTGCAGACCCTCCCAAAAATATCGTATTTCTCAGAATCAAGAAGAGAAGAAGAAAAAAGAAGACCCATCTAGAAAAAGGTAAGAGCAGAAAGTAAAAGAAGAAAAAGAAAAATCGGCGCTGTCTGTTCCCCAAGAACCTCTCCCTCCATGCAATCAATCCAAAAGTTGAGTCCCAAAATGTCAAATCCGACCCAATTCAAGTCAACCAATCACACCAGTATACACATGCCTCCCCTCTCGAGTCCATAGCAGGAAAGAAATCAAGAGAAGGGAAAACATAAAAGCAAAAAAGAAGACAGGTGCAAAAGAAAAGAGGTGATCTCAGAGTAGGTAGAGGGGACTCCTTTCCCAGTACTCTTGTCCGTTCCATTCCATTCAAAAAAAAAGGGGGGCTTCGAGCTTCTGTAAGCCCCCCTCCCAATTCCATCCTAAAAAAAACTCTTGTGAGAGAAGAAAAAACAAAGTTCCTATGTAGTCAATCTCCCGTTTAATAAACACCTGGAACGCAAAAAAAAAGACGCTCGAAATCTTTGCGCCCTGCCAGAATTTCCGAATTCTTTCTTTTCGCCCCAAAAACCCAATCCATGCATGATGTAGTGTGTCGAAAAAAATTAGAAAATTCTTAATATTCTCCCAATCCCAAGCTCCGGCCCAGGAAGAAAAAAAAAAGAAACGCTCGCTCAATGTACAGCAGGAAGCTTTAATAATCAAAGATCATGAACAAAGGAGAAACGTTAAAAGGTTTTGGTATGTGTGGTATTGCTTAACCACGTTTGGTGTTACCGATTGATCGGCTTGGTATAATATGCACGGTATCGGGATCCGTGTCTGCTGCATTAGGCTTGACTGTAACACGCCCCTCGATGGAGATACTTCTGGTACGCGAGCTCAATGGAAGAGAATACTTGAGTGTGCCTCGTACGATCAGGTCAAATTCGTGTTGTAGCACCCTTCCCCATCGTTCACTTCCTGCTGGCAGAGTATTGTTTCCTGGATGATGAACCCGGATCTGACCAGTCGAATCGGAGCTAGTCTGTTGAAATGGCGATCCTTCAAAACTCAACGGGCTGTCGAGTTCATAGACATGTCCAATTTCCAGGTTGGGATTGGTATTGGGATCCTCACCCATCGGAGGATCACGTGGGTCATCGTCACGTTTCATGACGATTTTCCGGTTCCCTCGTCGCATTTTTCGACCAAAAACATCAGGATCTGGTTGGCTCCACCACTCTGAATCGGTGCCTGCGTATTTCGATTTGGCAAATATAACTAAATCGGCGAGATCGACAGTGACAGCAACGATATTTGGATTTCTTGCTTGAACTTTCATATCAAAGATAATGTCCTGCTCACTGGCCAGAACATTTTTGATTGCCAGTACTTTGACGCTGGTTAGAGGTTGAGTAGTTGCAAGCATAAACCCAACGGCACCGGAAAGGACTAGGATTATCATGAGGCAGAGAACCAGCCACCCAGCGAACTGAGCAAACAATGAACGATCATGCCTGGAAGCTTGATGCTCGAGCTGTCGAATTGATGCGGTATTTGGACGTCGCCCCCTTCCAGATCTCCCAGAGCGTATGCTCGCGATTAATGGAGTACGTTCGTCATCGGCAGTATCGTCCAAATCATAACCCCCTGACATTGGAGAGGATTTCTTCCCAAGACCCGGGACCCCCAATCTCGAAGCATTCGATAATCTCGGGCTCGTTGGCTGTGAGGAGTGCCTAGGACCACATCCTGAAAATTTTGATTTTGCTGCATTTGGAAAAGGTGATTCGTTATCGAAGAGAGAGGCGTGGCCATTTCCTCCATTTCGACCCCACCGGCCAATGTGATGATGATGATGCGTTGTTCCTCTTCCGGTCCCCATATTACTTCTAACCGTCCCCTTTCCATCATCTTCTCCGGTGGTTGAGTCTAGACCGTTACTGTTAAAGGAATTTGCAAATTTCATACTCTTCTTCATTGCCACGCTGTGGATCCCTTCGGCGTTCAGTCTCGGACCTAGTCGCGATTGATCAATCTGGCTGACCATCGAGGTCGCACTTGGCGTTCGCGAGTGGTACCGCCGCTTTTGTTCTGGAGGCTCTGGTGGATTCGACTCGTAGACAAAAGTTTCTTCTGAATCGGACGAGTTTGCCTCATCGACCGCGCTGGCGACTTTGGCTTCGAAGATATCTGCTTTTGAAGAGGCTGGGCGACTTCTAGTTAGCATAGAGCTTACACTGTGAATACTCAAACTTGGTCTACGGTTCGACGGTATTGACTGCCGCCGCTCAGGACTTGTTGCGCCACTACTGCTAGGAGGTGAGTACGGGCCTTGACCGTACGCCCACTCAGGTGACCGAGCAGCAGCCGCCGCCGCAGGATAAGAAAAGTCTCTGATAGAAGGATGATGATGAAGTCTGGGTCTTGATGAATTTGCGTGCTCACCCGTGCCTGCAGTAACTGATGGAGCCTTGCGGGTTGTTTTCTTCTTTTCCTTCTTCGGTCGTATGGTCTCGGTACTTGGTTTTTGTCGAATGCTTCCATTACCTGCTGGCCGTTCCATAGCCACTTGTGGTACTACCGAGCTCACCACTTCTGTTTCCACCGTCATGTTTCTTGTAGATCCTTCGCCAGAAGCCTTTGATTTAGTTATACCGCCTGTCGTTCCGAATGGCTTTACCGCAGGAGCACTGGGCCGTAAGCCTGTTGCCGGTGTAGCTGAAGTGGTTCTCATTTTGATTTCGCCTCTTCCACCACTCTCACTGCCACTCTCGCTGGTGGTGGCATTGGCCTTTTGTTTGCTCGACCTGGTGGCATCCTGGTCCGTCTGCTTTCCTAATCTTCCTGATGATTCGTCCTCAGATTTTGATTGCATCTCCTGCACCGTCTCCAGTGTGGAGCTGACCCCGCTGGCACCGCTGGCCCCCCTTGCTGGCGTTCGCATGCCTGGCACTGTCAGAGAATCATCCAGCTCGTTGTCATTCGATGTTGGTATCTCTGACGATTGGTCGTGCGAAGAGGCAGGGCGTTGTACATTGATCACTGGAGGTTCTTGATCGATCTTCCGTGGGGCAGTGGCAGTTGGTTTGTTGAGAGGAGGGGAGCGTAGTCTTGGAGATATCGGCCAGCGAGGGGTATCCTTCAGCTCTGATGTCACGGAAGGTTTTTGAGGAATTGGAGCACGTATTATGGTATCGGACAAATTTGGGTATAAAGTCGGGATGGAAGCAGCAGACAATGCTCTCTGGGTGGCGGCAGCGGAAGGTGGGTTTGTGGTGCTTGAGGAGCGTGACGGACTGACGTCTTGCGAGCTATTCTTCCTTGATCTCCCCGGACCTGTGTGACGAGTTGATACACTTGGCCTTGCAGCTTGTCTAACTGGAGAGGGATCTCTTGAAGGAATTGGTTTGTTGGCCGAGGACAGAGTTCGCTTTGGGTGAATCTTCTTTGTCGGTGGTGCCGAATAGTTTGTTGATGTTGATATTGAAGGCTCGCGCGGCTTCGGAGTGGTTGATCTGGAGGGAGTAGTACTGCCACTGGATGCGGCAGATGATATGGAAGGATTATCGGTCGAGTCGTGCGTCAAGAGAGTAGCCGACGTCGACGGGGAGTTTCTGTTGTCAGAGGGCATAGTGGTGGGTGACCTCTCTCCTCTGTTTAGGTAAGGTGTGTTGGAGGGGAGGAGTTAGTTAGGTTGAGCGTAGGGCGTGTTTATTGTGAGGAGAGGCGAACTCTATTGGGCTACCTAGGTACAGTCGGCTTTAGTCGCTTTAGCGTGAGTGCCTTGAGGCGTGGAGCGTCACTGCCGCAGCACGGTGGCCAGACTTCTAGATGCTTGGCAAGGGCTACACACCAAAAATTGTCCTGGGCTGCTGGGCTGGTGGGCTCAGGCTGCAGTGCTGGATTTGATGGTGACGTCTAGCTTTTGCGGGTGCACTGTAACTGTACTCGGGGTACTGTATTTCTACTGATTCTTTGTGCGATGGATGCGCGCACGAGATGCGATACGAGGCAGATATTTTGTTGGTGCAGTCGCGGTCGCGTTGATGTTAATGTTGGCGATGAGAAGACTCGCTGTCGGGGGGTGAGAGATGGTGGGAGTGTCCATTCAGGATAGTGATGATTGTGATTGTGGTGTGGTGGTGGTGGGCACTGGGCGGGTGGTGTGTTGGAGGTTGGATTGGCGTGGGCTGGGGGGAAGGGGTCACCACTTGGTTGGTGTGCTGGCGTCTGGGGGGGACGTTTTGATTAGGGTGCCGAATTACGGTGTGTAGGGAGGCTGGGCTGGTGAGTACGGAGTAGTGTACCTAGGTAGGTAGTTGAGTAAACGGAGGCTTAGGCGTGGAGTGCAGCTGTCAAAATTATGGGGTTTATAGGGCAAGAAAAAATGGGCGAAGGGCGATGTGATGGTTTTGTTTGGCAGTCCTGGAATAACTTGGCTTCACTTGGCTTCGCGTCGCCTTTCTTGTTCCTGGATTGCTGGATTAGTAGGATTACATGCCCCGGCCAGTTGCAGTTCCTGTTCCAGTTCCAGTTCCAGGTCGAGTTCACACTACGGCAAGGCGGGTGTGTGGAGGTGTGAGGCCTGTGAGGCCTGTCAAGGCTGACAATTAAAGCAAAACAGGAGGAGCAGAATGTCCGGAAGGAGAATCACTACAGTAGCACTGGCATCAATGAGAACCTGGAATCCCCGAAAACATCAGATCCAGCCCCAGCTCCTCCCTATCAAAAGTCCTGGTTTTAAGACCGCTACCGCTACCGCTACCGCTACCGCTACAGGTTCTGCCGTTACAGGCTTCTCCCTGGGGAAAAACCAGAATAGAAGCTGACAAGCACAAATCAAATAGCAGATTATTGCTTGTCCTACCTATTTATCCGCAATGAGTCTTACTCCTGCCCAATTCACCCAACTAATGAACTTCCTTACTTCCTCCCTTCCCTCTTCGTGCCTCTCGGCAACACTGGGACTGGGCACCTACGGAGTACGGACAGTACGGAATACTACTTCGTAAATAGCAGCAATCGTACCGTTGTACCGAGATCACAGGAGTACACCGTCTGGGCCCACGACATTCTTCCGGCCCACAGAGGCTTGTACTCCGTACTTGGTTGCTTACCTGGTGATTGGCGAAACCCTTCGGCGGTGGTGGACTGGTGGTACTGTGGAACGTTGGCATCGAGTCTCAAGGAATTCTTGGTGACAGCATCCACCAGCATCCACCAGCATCCACCAGCATCCACCAGCATCCACCAGCATCATTATTCTTTACTCATCCTCTGATTCCTCTCTACAACATCCTGACACCGGGAAAAATTCCCGATTCATCCGGATATCTTTTTTCGGTGTGTGCCTGACCAGATTATCCAAAGAGGAATAGCGGTCATCATGTTATGGCTCTTATGGGGCCACCCGAACGAAAGTTCCGGTTGTTGGTAAACTCCACTGTAACTGTGAACAGTGAGCCTGGCTGGCCCAATGGAGGATTTCATTATCAATCCCCTCATACAAGCCTACGTACCAAAGAGTACATTGCTGTCAGCAAGTTGTTGTGATTCAACAAGTTGAATAGTACTCGGATCAGACGACACCGACTCTACTTACCATCACTCATCCGTAAAACATTCACGAATCATTAACCATGGAGTCTTGAGAATCAAGAACGAAAGACGAAAGACGGTCAGACAGACGGTGACGGTGACGAAATGGAAAATGCAAAATCGATGCCATCATCCACAATCGATCCCGCCGCGGCGGGAGGGCCCAGATGCCATCGGATTCCTTGGGCTTAGCTTGGGGCAATGGGGTCCTCCAAAACGTAATCCCGCCCGCCGATCTACCAAACGAAACGAACTGCTCCGGCTCCAGCTTTGGTAGCGGCAGTGGCACTGGCAGACTGGCACTGGCACTGGCACAGTACTTCATCCACTCCAGCGTCGGCTTCAGTCTCCAGTCTCCAGTCACCCGCTTGCTGGTTGATTCGAGAACATTCATGATCACTTGACATTATTATTCAACACTGCCACTGTCACTGCCAAATTTAGCCAACATCCCAAAATCCTGCATATCCATTTACGAGGCCATGCTAAATTATTATGCCACTATTAACGCCATACGCTAAGGCGGAACGGTGATGCAGCCCACGAACCAGACGAGCCCGATAATTCCATCTATCAAGAAGCAGCTAAGTCAGCCAGAAAATCGCTGACCCTGAACTCGCATGCATCGGCCGAGTTGGCGACGCTGGAGAGACATCGTCGATTGGCTAACCTCACTTCAACCCCTTCCCATGGCGAGGGAAGCGCTCGCAGCGATGATGGTCGCACACCAGATCACATCGTTATGATTGTGTGGGAGACATGTGGCCTTGGAGTCGATATCATATCATCGATCGTGATAAGCTCGAATATGGCGTTGACACCGGCGTACAGTACCGAGTACCTATGGGATGACAGCAAAGACGAAAGACGAGACGAAAAGACGGCGGAATAAAGTCCAAAAACTCAAAATGGATTCAACAAGGTTCAAAGGCCAAAAAGAAGCTTGCAAAAACTCGAGTACAACTCTACGGAGTATTTCTGCAAAGAGAAAGAATTGCCAGCATCCGCATCTCAACGCCCAGCTTCCCCCCCATCAATCTCGATAGCATGGGTCGCAGAGAAGCCTCTCACTCGTCCACGTTTCAACCCTTCCAGAAGGCATCCATTTTCATCCTCAGGCTTCCCCACCCAACCCTTCTTCCGAGCCAAACTTCGGGTTCCTGCGGAACGCACTAAAGAACCAGCGACCAGGTCTTGTCACACCACAAAATTTCTTTTTTGCACTTCTGTTTCCCCTCACTCGCCGTATTCTGTACCACATGGGTCCACATCAACACCACCACCACCAGCCTCAAATTGCCCCACGGAGGAATCTTACTATTATGTACATGTACATGCACCCCCACGTCGTCTCACTCTCACTCCTTCGAAACGCAAAACCTACCATAAATAAATCCTTTATTATAGGAGGACTCCATATCATGGGATTTAAAAATAACACGTCATGGCTGTCATCACGCGAACATCATCCTATGGAAAGTCTTCTTTATTCTTTTCCAGTACTGAAGTACTGGACCCATACAGCTTCACGATACATCTCCCATGACCCAAATCCTCACTGTCCCGAACCAAGATGCAACTGCTGCATGCACGAGGGCTCAAGTGAGACAAAAACAGAAAATCTCAGCCTCTTTAACGAAACAGGAGACGAAAAAGTAAATACACAACACCAAAACAGAATAGCTTGACGACGTGGCGTTTGCCAGATAAGGTCGCCTTACCTTGCCGCTGCGGCACATGTGGCTATTCCCGACAAACGATGAATGATATGACGGCGGTAAGTCCCGCTGTCGTGAAGCCTTCATGCGTATGTCTAGTTCGGGGTTGTAAGTAAGTACGTACATGAAGTACAGGGAAGATGGATTTCAAATCATTGTGGAATTCTTATGGTAAGTACGGAGCCACGGACCTGCGGAGGTTAGGGTAGGTGCGGTGCGTTTTCTCTTCGCTTCTGGTTTCCCCCGTTTTTTCCGTTTTTTCCTACGTAATGGTAAGTGGTGGATCTCAAGGGCTTGAAGTGAAGTATCTATATATTCTTAGGGACAACCCGTTGGATAGTAAAAACAACTTTGCCATTGGAAATTCGAGTATTCAGTATAGGGAGCGGTTAAATCGACTGACCCCCTTTCCCCTCGCCTAATACTTGGAAGTTACCGCATTACCAATTTGGTATTAAATAGGTAGTTCGTCATCGCGCGATACACCTTTTTTGTCAACAGTAAGTCACAGAACTAAGGGGTAAGCAGGAAGTAAGTATGTTTTTTTCCTTAGTAGTGTGCTCTTGTACAGTACATAAATATAGGTACAGTACTCTTGTAGCTCGCTATAGATCCTGTTTTAAAAATCAATTTATTAACTACACTACAACCTTATACCTTCCCACCCCCTCCTTCTATTACTTTTCTCTTTTCTCTTTCCTCTCTTCTCTCTTCTCTATACCCACCATCTATCTACCTCCCTTCCCCTTTTTCCAGACTCAAATCTCTCTATTACTTACCTCTCCCTTCCACCTTCCTCCTTCCTCCTTCTTCCTCGCTTACTCACCTAATTACCCATTGACACTTACCTCTCTTCCCCGTCTCCTTGTCTAGTAAGTAAATATACCACATAACACCCTAGTAACGTAACGATGTGATGGTTCTAAACAACCTCTTAAGAGGATCAGTATCCCTCGTTGCTATATATTGTACTGTACATACATTTTCGATTTTTCGATTTTTAGCTTTCCTTTGTGTTTGATATAGTATTGAATGGTAGGAAGGAGGAGGAGTAGTAGTAGTAGTTGTTGTTGTTGTTGTAGTAGTAGTAGTTATAGTGAATAGTACTTGATATTTGTTATGTTAAGTAAGTATAGTAAATTAAATATATTTGAAGAGAATGAGAATAATAATGATGGATTGTGAATTGTGAGCTGGATTGTGGATAGGGAATGGTGAATAGTGAATAAGAAGTAACACTAGTGAATAATAGGAAGGAGAAGTAATAGTGAATAAAATAAGATAAGAATGAATAGTAAATAGTAAATAGTGAATAATAAATAGTGAATAAGAAGTAACATTAGTGAATAATAGGTAACTCTAGTGAATACTAAATAGTAAATAGCACTAGTGAATAAGAAGTAATACTAGTGAATGATAGGAAGGAGAAGTAATAGTGAATAGTGAATATTAAATGGGCAAATAGTGTTGGTGTAAAACAGGGTGAACCAATATACTCTCTTTGTGAAGTATAATAATCGATTGAAGGGCTAACTAAGGATGAAGTGTTCGAGGACTTAAGTACTCGAACGCTTGTATCATGTGACTATATAAACATGTGACTTGTGAATACTATATATCCTAACACTCGTAGTACTTTTAAAAAGGTTTTAAAACGTAGTAGAACAAAACAAATAAACAGAACACAGAACTCCTAAAACATATACTAAAACTCTATCCCTTCCTTACTCCCTTGTAACCCAAGTATTAGCTGTTACTACGATTATGTTTATGTCGATTAGAGCCTTTAAGGCGTTGTTTGCGTTTACCTTAGTTATAGCATTAGTAGGATTAGTCTTGCCCTCGATCTACGTTAAGTAGTCGATATCCTTGTACTCGAAGGCGTCTCTTAGGTACATTACGTCGATTATTAGTCTCTTTTCCTTCGTCGTTCCGAGTTTAACAAGGCATTCGTAAATAGACTTAGAATCTGTATAAATCTTAAGCGGTACGTACTAACCGAGGATACGTATTAAGGTAGTCTTTACATATATCGCTATATCGTACCCCTAGCTGACTACGTACAGTTCCGAGGTAAGAACGCTTCGGGTAACTCTCTTGTACTTTGTCGAGCTCTAGTATAAAATATTAGCTTTGTTGTAACGGTCTATTAGTATAAGGACCTATCGGAGCTAGGACGTAAAATCCGTGTTGTTCGCAAATAAGCCGTCTGTAAAACAGATAAGTTTAAGCGACAAGAGTTCTAGTAGTACTAATTTTATTCCTCGATCCTTGTTCTTAATCTACTATTCGATACACTTATTAAGTATATCAACATCTTACTTCTTAGGAGCGCTTACCTAGGCGGCGAAGGAGAGAGCGCAGGCAACTTCTAGCTAGGCGATTCCCGATATATAGGCTCCTAGCGCCCGAATTGCCTTGTATTCGGCCGGTCCCTTAGCCAATTTTAATCTGTCCTTTGTCTTCTACTTCTATATAAGGACTATAGAGCCATCCTAGTTCAGTGTGGTGGTGCTGCTATTAAATTCGAGTGGCTTACTAATAGTGAGCTTCTCTCGAGGCTTCGACTTTAGTTCTAGCTTTACAGAATTAAACTTAGCTTCTTCTCTTACTATGAATTTATTGTTCGCTAGTATTAGTAAGTCGTTAGTTTATAGTCCGATTACGCCGAATACTCCTATTGTTTCTAATTCGTTTATAATAAATAGACACTAGTCGAAGGTTAACAGTTCTATAGATAAGTTATTAAGGTAGAACTTAGAGTATCGAGCGTACTAGTATACTCCTACTTCGGGTATCCCGTACTATAGCCATATTGCTTCGAGTATTTTATTATCCTATTATAGTATAGGAGGGTTCTAGGGTAGTCGAGTAAAGAATCGTCTAACTAAAGGTTCGCCAGTTCGAAGATATGTCTGTATAACATCTCGTAAGTGTAGGTCAAAGCCTAAGGTTGTAGCTAAATTTATTATAATCCTTTAGCTAACTCTCTAAATGGTTGGCGACTCGGTCATCACAAGGCTCTTCTCTTTATCTCCCTAGGCTTAGATAACCAATCGAGACTTCTTTCTCTCTTTCGGCGTGCCTTTGTCTTTTGCTGTTCTAAGGAATTTAGAGTTAAAGATCCTTACGTCTAGTAGGACTTCCGATTCGTCGATCAGGTTAAATGAGTTTAGTTCCTCAAATCCGCGTATTTCTTCCAGGTCTTCTGGCGACAGGGTTGTTGATCCGAGTATAAGGAATGTTAATCGTTCCTTCCTAGGTCTTCCGCGGCCTCGTTTGGTGGGCAGTGAGGTTGTCTGTGTATTTGGCGTTCTAGCTTCCTTATAAGGGGTGGCCTGACTTGTAGTTGCTTTAGAACCGGTTGGTTCATCTTTAGCTTTAAAGAATTGTCCTGGTGGTGGTCTTGGTTCCTAGGTCCTCTAGGATCTTAATATACGAGTGGTAGCTAAGATTGGTGGGTCGGAGGGGGTTGGTTCATCTTCTCCCGTGGCTTCATTAGGGTTGCTTAAAGGGTTGTCCGTAGTGTTGGGGTTGTTTTCTTCCTAGTAGTATGGTTTTACATACGTAGATCTAAAGATTATGTCCCCTACTAAGGGGCCGGGGATGTAGACTGTTACGGTTTCTCCTTCTAGCTTAACGAGTTTATATAGTCCTTACTAACCGTCCTTTTTATAGAAAACTCGTACTAAGTAGTTAAGCGGGAGGTCCTTTAGGTACGACGTAATTAGACCGTTCCTTGTGTTTAAGGCAGTTTATACTTATTGTTCTATATAAAGACGTCGAACTTCCTTTATTACGTTTCGCTAGGCGACAGCGTAAAACACTATGTCCGTAGTAGGTGCGTCGTTATAAGTCATCCGGGTATAGGCGCTATATACTAGTAAAGTTAGTATAAGACCGTCTAGTCCTACGGTATCGTTAACGGATTTAAAGGCTATCTTTAGCCGAGTTCGTCGTTTAATTAAAGGCGCTTCCTAGGTGATTATTTTAAAGGCGCGGCGTACTATATTATAGTATAATTTAACTCGTCCTACTAAGTGATGGGCTTCTATAGGTACGAGTTTAACGTCGATATCTATTGTCTTTACTAGTAGTCGGAATTCTCTGCTTGCCATTTATAAACCTTGATCTGTTGTTATTATATCCGGTAGTCCGAGGTACGTAGATACCTACTCTCTAAGGATTAATTCCTAGACTGTTTTAGCCTTAAGGTCTAGTAGGAAGTTACCACTTTAGTAGCGTGTGGCTTCATCAACAAGGTGGCCGACGTAGCTTCTGTCGATATAGTAGATGTCGAAGTAAACGTTAAAGTTAAATTCGGCGTCGTCTTATATCGAGAACTTAAATCTACCTAGTGCTTTCTTGTAGAATTAGCACTCGTTATAGTATTTCGTCAGAGCTTCGATCGCCTTATAAGACACGTCTTTGTAACCGGCTCTTTTAAGGATGTTATATAGGCGGTCGATAGAGGGATGGCCGAATCTTCGATATAGACGGCGAAGGTCTACCTCGGAAAGTAGGTGTTCGTGGTAGTTGTCGCTTAAGGAATAGCTTAGGTTCTTTATAGTGCCCTATTAAAGGAAAGGGTGTCTGTTTAGGCGTCTTGTTAGAATCGTTTTATTGTTAATAGTAATAGTGTCTATAAGATTGTTATATAACGCTTTTAGCTTGTCTAGATCGTCGATATATATAATAAATAGTATGTTAATTTCTTTAGGTATTACTTAGAAAGTAACGTAGCCTATAGGCGAGTCTATAGTAACAGACCCGACGTTCTCGGTAGAGCCTATCCCGTATCTAACCTTAGTAGTTCCGGCTGTTAATTTATCTATTTTAGTAGTAGGATAGATTAAACAATATACCGAAAATTAGGCGTGTCCTACTAACGATACTCCTACGGCTCCTATGTCGATTAAGAGGCCGAAAAAGTATAATTCCGAGTACTAGAGTAATAATGTTTTAATGTCCCTAGATTTCGGGGAAAGTAGGATTCCGGCGGTGGTTACATATAAAAAGGCCTCGTTATAGAAATGTTCTATTATTTTCTACGTATCGATATTGTTAATACTTCCGACGCTCGACATAAATACTTCGCCTTTACGAATGTAGTCTGTCGTATCTTCCTAATAGTAGACTTTAGGCTATATGTCTTAGTCTTCTTTATAGTTATCCTCTTAATCGAGGATATCGTCAAGGTCTTCTAATACTATAAGGGTCTCTTGTTCCGGCTCGAATTCGGCTAGAAAGGTGTTGTAGTAGGAGTCCGAGTTCCGGCCCGGGTGCCTGTTGTTAAAGGCTTTTCTAGCCGCTGCTTGTTCTTCTGGTGTATAATTATATAAGATACATCCGGACCGTTTACAAACGTAGCATTTCCTGTCTCTTACGTTCCTATAGTTTGAGGAATTCTAGCTTACTCTAGTGTTGTTGTTGTAGGATCGGAAGCGACCCCTAGATGAGCCTTGGGGTGAACTACGTGACGAGCCTCCGCCGCGGTTGCTTTAGTAGAATTGTCGGTTCGTAAACCACGCGGCGGTTTCTCCTTAATCTTGATCTTGTATGTATGTAGAGCTTGCCTGGCTGCTTGTGGCTTCCTATACGAGTATTACACCTTGTAGTTGTTCGATAAAGTCTATTAGGCGTGGTGGTAGGCTTGCGTATGCTAGGCGGCAGGCGGGTACCGAGCGGCATCCGATTGTAAGGTGGTTAATGTAGAAAGCGTCGCTTTGTAGGCTTTACTTAAGTCGAGGGTAAATTGTTTGTAATTCGCTTAGGAGAATAGAGAAGCATTTAGACAGGCTCTTTCCGGGGTTTTATGATATGACGAACGGCAGTGTTGTTCTATTCTACGTAGCGAGGCTATAGAGTTTGTAGGACCTATTTTCGAAGCGTTGTAAAATCATCGCATAGGCTATATCGAACCTCTTGTTTATAGCTCTAATTAAGGTGTCGTAAAACGATAAGGCGAGTCCTTTTAGTATTATAGGTAGTACAAGGGAGTAGCTATTCTATAGTAGGTTATAACTTGTACAGACGTCTATAAACATAGCTAGGCGTTCGAGGAAGTTATCCCCTATACCGCCGAACTTTATGTTATCCCTATAGATTTTACCGACGTTAGAGAGTTCTTGTCCGAAGGAGTAGGACTGTCTAGGCGAGATTATAGCCTTTAGGTCCTCTGGGAAAGGGGTTGTGTCCTCCGGTTGTAGGGGTTTTGTTACGGCGGTGGGATGTGGTTCTTGGCTTATGGTGTTAGTTGTTCTTAGTCCGAATAGGCCTGTTGTACTAGAATTCTAGTAGGGGGTTCCGTAGCCGGCCGGTGTTGGCCATAGGTCGACTTCTAACTGGTATTCCGATGTTCCTTGTAGCCTTGTTCCTAGGGTGGGTGTTTGTAATCCTTGTTGTTAGAGTGGTCCTAGGGCGAGGTTTTGGCTGATTGAAGTTGAAGGAGCAGTAGTAAACTGTACTTGGCGTCCGATGGTTGTTGCTAGTGTTATTGGTGCTTGTTGAATAGGTTGTTGTTAGACAGGTTGTTGGGCAGGTTGTTAGACAGGTTGTTAGACAGGTTGTTGCTGGGCAGGTTGTTAGACAGGTTGTTGCTGGGTAGGTTGTTAGACTTGATAGATTAGAGTTTGTTCGAGGCGTGGGGTTATATTATAGTGCTGTCTCTCTGCTTCTTCTACTATACCTATTAACTTGTCGGACAGGAGGTTTTAGTATTGTCGCTTGTATTGTTTTACTTCGTCGATTGTCTATTTGTGTTCCTATTCGTCCTCGAGAGTGTCTAAGAGGGTTTATATTACCGACACTCTTCTTTAGATTATCTATAGTATCTAGACTCCGCGTTTCTAGAGGTATGCTTGTAGTTGTACTACGCGCTATAGTTTTACGTTGTCGAAGCGAGCCTTAGTCTATCCTTTGAAGTCTTCTTTAAACTTATACTAGAGTATTTCGTCTGTTAACGTAAATTCCTTATATAATTCTATTATACGTATAATATAGCCTAACTTATTAGTGTCGTCTGCTATTAGCGCTAGCCGTCTTGTCCCGCTGATTTAAGGTGGTTCCTAGGGTGACTCTAGACTCTCTAAGACAGAGTTAGAGTTAGGCTCCCTTACAGTAGCGGCGGTAGCGACGGTAGCGACGGCTTTCTTTAGTAGTATATTAGGTGTCCTTTACGTTCGCTTAGCACGCTGTAAGAAGGAGAGAATGAGGATAAGACAAGAGAGTAGAAGAGCGAAGACTTTGAGGATCTTGTTCTACTTTGTAAGAGCTGGTGGTAGACCTAGGCTCTTACGGAAGGCTCTTCGAGTGAGGGTTTTAATAAGGCGTACTAATGGTGGTAATGGTGGTAGGACAGGGGTCCGAGAAGTCCGGTCGTTAAAGAGTGTGGTCTTTAGATACTATAACGTAGTAAAACCGGTGATATTGTTGAAGATTGTCTTAATCATTAGTGTGAAGGAACGATTTAAGGTGAATTCTAGGCTTGTATAGGAGTGTAGTGTGTTATTCTTTTAAAGTGTTGTTGTAGGTATTGTAGGGCGGGTCGCTTAGTAAGGTGGTATTACAACGTAAAAAGATAGGGAAAATTTTCACTAAATCTACGTTATAGAACAACGCCGATTAATCCGTTCCTACACCTTAAAAAAGTTTATAAAAAGTATAAAAGAATAGTCTAATTTTAAGTTCTATAGTAGAAGTGGTAGGGTAGTGTTTGTCTGTTGATATCCGTAGTGTTTTAAGGGTCTTTACTAGTCCGCTGTTCTAAGTCGATTTTAAGACTTTTATAGTACGAGTGATTTGTCGTTTTATTATTGTTATTTAAGCTTAAAGGTACTTAATTAAGAGATCGAGTTCTAATTGTCTAAGACAGTAGGAATAGTAGGATACCTACTCTAAGGGACTATTTCGACTGGCCCTTCGTTAGCAAGATAGTAGGATGCCTACTCTAAGGTACTGTCTTAACTAGCTCTTTGTAGTTTCCGATTTTGTCGTTACTACGGTAGTCGTCTGTTGCGTAGTAGGATGCCTACTCTAAGGTACTGTGTAAAGGCGTACTCTTTAAAAGCTTTAAAAAGGTGACATATATGATCTCGAGATAACTGTACTTGTGATGGTTTAGCCTCTTTTGATCTGTGTACACACACTGATCAGTGTTGGTGTAAAACAGGGTAAACTAATATACTCTCTTTGTGAAGTATAATAATCGATTGAAGGGCTAACTAAGGATGAAGTGTTCGAGGACTTAAGTACTCGAACGCTTACATCATGTGACTATGTAAACATATGACTTGTAAATACCATATATCCCAACAAATAGAACTAGTGAATAGTACCTAACACTAGTGAATGGTAGGAATGAGGAGTAATAGTGAATAAAACAAGATGAGAGTAAATAGTGAATAGTGAATAGTGAATAGCGAATAGTGAATAGCGAATAGTGAATAGTAAATAAGAAGTAACACTGGTGAATGATAGGAAGGAGAAGTAGTAGTGAATCAGAACAAGATGAGAGTGAATAGTGAATATTGAATAGTGAATAACAAATAATATCAGTGAATAATAGATAACTCTAGTGAATATTAAATAGTAAATAGTACTAGTGAATAAGAAGTAACACTAGTAAATAGTAAGAAGGAGGAGTACCGGTAATAGTGAATAGTAATATCAATCAAGGGTTCTAAAGAATGTAACCAGTCTCTTTACTTTCTATATATCTACTAAATTTTAGCACTAATCAACTATAGTCGTGCAAACAGAGAAAGATACAGTAGTATGTGTTTCATCAAGTGGGAGAGATTAGGATATAGATTGTGGGATATGAAATTATCTAAGTATAGGCGTGGATATCTTTTATCAAAGTCAAGGATCCAGAATGGCATGTAGGGTTCGGGTATTCACTAACACCTTTTATGTGAAGTTATACTTAACAGTCGTACGAATAGAAATGCTATACTTAGTTCCTAGATTTACCGTAGGTTATCTCTTTCAGCGAAGTATCCCCAGCTTCGAAATTTTGATGGTTTTTGCTTTGGAATTTTGACCGCTGAAGGTTTGAGATTGAGTTGGGGAGTTCTGGCATGTGTATGGCTAATAACGACAGTTTTGTTTACAAGAAGTTAGGGATGATGACCTTTTTTATTGGCGACGAGCTTCTTCTCGACGTCGATCTATATACCGTTTGGAGTTGGGTCGAGGCTGCTAATTAAATCTAGCGTTCTGAAGTTGGAGATATTCTTGATTCCCCTATCTCCTCGTTGCTACATATGTACGCTTAGATTTTAAGTTGGTCGTGTCTACTTTCTGTCTTGGAACTTGCTCTCGATAGGTTCCATTTTGCCTTTTGATATAGATAAGCTACAAAGCCGGCTTATGTTTAGAAAATTGTTACCCGAATAGGAAATTGAAAACCTAAAAGTCGAAACGTACATGTAGCGACGAGAGGATACTAGGTAGATAGATGTATGAACAGAATTGATTGTGTTAGTACAAGAGTCATTGATTTCACATAAACAAAGTGATAGAAAGTCATTGTAAAAACATATAATTATATTCTAGTAAATAATAGTAGACGATTAGTTGATTTGATGTTGAATCAATGTAACAAGTACCGAGTTGAGTCCTCGTTTAAATCAAGTTTTATATCCATGTGATTAAACAAGTGGATATATCGCAACAGATTCAAAAACATTGTAAGTCTGAAACTGTGCTGGCTGGACCTTACAAATGTTGTGTTAGTAACCAGCTTTTATGGTCATCGGTTGGCGTAACCAACACACAGCCGCAACATTTGCTCGGATACGACAGTCCTGTTAGTCTAAGCCATCTTCTTATCTATTTTCGTACAAAATGTTGGTTAGATTGAGAAAACGGAAGCCGGATTTAATGTTTTGCTGGGAAGTGTTTCTGAATTTATATCTACTCTTCTACAACCCCCTCCAAACCTTTGAATCATAAAGTCCCAATTCTTATTCTGTGTCATTGAACATCCATTGAAACCTTTCAGCAGTCTATATTTTTCAAACTTCTATACCACCTAAAATGCGCTTTTTAGCCATTATCGCAGCACTTCCCCTCCTATCTTCCACTTTCATACTTGGCAACAGCAACGCTTATTGCCCCGATTATAAGTGCTACGAGGACAATTCCAACAGACTTGCTAGGCAAATTACCGTTACTTACGGAGAATTGAATGTTACAACTCACATACAGCTGTACGGGGAAACAGTCCCTCTTGGGGACCTCCAACGTAAGTACTATCTCCTCTCCTAGCACTCCATCCTTACTTATCATAGATATCAGCTCCTCTTATTGAAGAAGGTGCGACGCAAGTGACCCTGCTTTACTCGGACCACTTTTTCGAACTTGATGGAACACCGATCTCCAATGACGATACCAGAGTCGTAAACGAAAAGAAATCCCTAGACAAAGAGGAGAGCGATCTCAATACAAATGTCGTTTGCGTCATTGAAAAAGACATAGAAGAAAAGAAGACTGCACTCGGCGAATTCGAATATCCCGAATCAACCGAGCCGAAAATTACTTCGATGGGTATTCCCGAGGGTTTTGACCTCACGTCAATCTCTTGCAGATTTGAATATATCGATTGGCCGGGGTTTTGGAAGTACCTGAAGAATGAGCGGAACTCTGCGAGGGGTGTGTAGTGGTTTCTTGGATTACGATGGACTTTCTAGACGAGGTTAATTAAGGAGAGAGTCCCCTCTGATTTTATGGCTTCAGCATCTGTCTTTCCTTTATTATGTTGTTTTTGCAAATCATCTTCAGCGTTATTAAGATAGCGTGTTAGGACGACCGACGGCAATATGAAAATGTATTTGAGGTTGCTTCGGACGAATTCTACAACACTAAACTTCTCCTTTTTATTAGTGTTGCACGTTCTCCGCCGATGCTGATTTCCACTTCGTGAATGTGTCTTTTGAAAAGCGTTAGTTTGCTGCGACAGCAAAACACCAGGAACTTGCTGTCCTCGAATCTGTATCTTCCTCACTATGATTTCTCTTCAGACATACAAATTTCTTAGAACTGAAGGCGAAGGACACTTGTCGCCGGCTAGGCGCTTTCTTCAAAAGTTACTGATCACAGTATGGCAGAGATTGCACAGTACATGGATACAATCCGTACACTTAGGGTGTGGAGTCTATTCATTTGTCTCTGCTCTGCCCATGAATGCTGGAATTGTCGGGCCAATCCACCATACGTGAGTCAATTCGTGAATAATAGCATTCGCTGTCATTGTGAGACTTGTTTTTCTTTTTGAGAGAGTTTGCAAGATTTCTGACTAAACACCTGTTCCTGAGATCCTGCAAGCTCTCTGCCAAAATATCAGATAGCCCAGCTTTTGAGCATCAAATCTCGTGGTCCAAGAGACACGTCGTTGAAAAGGCATCATGTCGATTGCGTGCGGTACAACTTATGGATATATCCCATTATTCAACAATATATTACAAGCAGCACAATCTCTCTCACTATTCACCCTCCTCGCACAGCTTCCTAGCCGCCCCAAACCCTCCATCCATTCACCTCCCCCTCCAAAAACAAAATTGTGGGTCCCCACCCAACCTCCTTCCCACCACCATCACCACCACTACCAGCACGCACAGACCCACCCATCCCTTTGAATCTACAAATAACGCTCCTCAACATCAACCAATGGGCCTCGGCGTAGGATTCCACCAGTTCGGCCACCTGGTAAAGTGGAACGCTCCCTGGACATCGAATCTTTCGATTGAAAGGAAAAGCACGACTGAAATTGGTTATCGACAGGGAAATAGAGATGTAGGGCGGGAGGGCCTGAACTCTTTTGCCAGTCAAAGTTGTGGTTTTTTTTCTTTTTTGGTATTCTTTTTTGGGACTTTTGGAGTTGTTGTTTTGAGGAGTTGAGTTGCGAAATTACGCGAGGTGGAGGCTTGGCATCGCGACAAGAAGGCGATGCGCGTTGGCGCGTTCAGTACGCTGGAGAAACTATGGAATGATAGGCTGGTAGGCATAGACGCACTTTTGGTGTCTTGCATGCGAGATAGAGCCCTGTGGACTATTATAATTGTCAGATAAGTCGCTTGTCTGGGTTGACATTTCTCATCTTAGCTTGGTATCAAAGGTCTCTCTCTCGTTTGATCGTTTGTTGGGATCTTTGAGGGTTTGGATGAATGATAATTTTAGTTGCTACGTATCAGCTGGCTATGAGTATTTCTTGTACTTCTTTCATATACGTAACGTGTATAAGTACAGGGAACAAGTGAAGAGATACCCATGGTTTACTTATTCGAGGTTTCAATCAAAAGAATGAAGAGGGGTGGAAAGCAAATTTGTTTTATTGTTAGCTGCGTTAATTTTTTATGTAATCTTACCCGACATAGCGTAATCTCAGATAAGGTTGGTCAATTCTAGATCGTTATGACCATCTATATATAAACTCCGGAATGACCACCCCAAACTTCTCATCTATCCCATACTCACCCTTCTAATCATTCTTCCCGGCTCCATCGACAGGCGCAATGATGAGCGAAGCAGGAGGCGTCCCAGAAGCCTCACTGTCTGATAGACCCTTCTTCCTGCTCAACTCATCAAACATGCCCCAGTCTCCAATCTGCTCATCAAAGAATTGGTCAATGTCTAAACCATTCATCTCCGCCTCCTCTGTGACTCTCAAATGCATCCCGGGGATGAACTTCAGGATGTAGAGAAGGGCACAGGACACAACGAAGGAATAGGCGGAGATAGCGGTAATCTCTGCAAATTGCTTTCCGACCTGTATTCCCGCGCCATCGATTGCTCCAGAGCCAATGGTCACTCCATCGAGAGCGGATACTGTTCGCATATTAGCCTTGGCTTGAAACGAAAGGACGCTTTTCCTTTCTCTGGGCGATCTTTGACCTGGCGTTCGTGGAAGTGCATGAAAAGGAATACTTACTCTTCGAGGTAGCAAAAAGACCAGTCAAGAAACTCCCAACCATTCCCCCGACACCATGAAGCTTAAACACATCCATTCCCTCATCAATATGAAGCCAGTCATTAAGGTTCTGCAGAAGAGAACAAACGGCAGCTGTAATAAATCCAATAACAGCGGCTAGCCATGGTTCAACATAACCAGCGGCAGGAGTAATGCCAACAAGTCCGGCAATAGCACCTTCGCAAGCACCAACAACACTGAATTTTTGACCATGCTTGAAGTAGTCAACCATAACCCAGCCAAGAACCCCAGTGGACGCTGCGACATTGGTATTGAATGCTGCTAGCATGGATCTGATCGAAGCATTGAGAGCAGAGCCTCCGTTGAAACCAAACCAGCCAAACCAGATGAGGACTGTACCTAGAAACACGAGTGTTGTATTGTGAGGCTTCCCGTGACTTGGATTCCCAGCGTCCTTGCGTTTCCCAAGGACAAAAGCATACGCGAGGGCTGACCAACCACTCGCGATGTGAACTGGTCCACCTCCTGCAAAATCAAGCGAAGGAAGCTTGAGTCATTGTCAGCCATTTTCCAAACTACGTGTTGGGCAAGCGTGATGAGATGAAGACTTACATTGAACAACCATCCATTACTGTTCCAAGTCCAGCATGCTATGGGGCAATACACAATTGTAGCCCACCAGAAAGCAAAAACGAGACTGGGAATGATACGGCCTCTTTCAAATGCGCCACCAACAACAATCTGGACAGTACAGGCACTGATACATGTTAGCTCCTTCGAAATAACTCTATTTATCTTCGAAAGACCTACCAAAACAAGAGTTGGTAAAGGCAAAAGACAATCTCCGGCAGAACAGCACTTCCGGGAGAAGGAGCAGCCATGACATGTTTCATTCCGAAGTTTGCAAAATTTCCAATAAACGGACCAGCAGTTCTGGAATAAGCCAGAGAATACCCCCAGAACATCCATTGGATCGTAACCACAGAGACGACCATCAAACTCTGGAACAGCAGAGCCAGCGCCGACTTTCGACGAGCAAGTCCGCCATATAACAGTCCAATTCCGGGGATGATGAGCCAAACTATGAATGCACAGAGCACAATATATGTATAGTGGTATTCGAGCCCAAAAAAAGGAGCATTCACATCCATCATTGTTGGATCCCCTCCACTGGGGACTGTGTCATTGAATTCCGGCTGTGACATCGTTAGTTGTTTTTCAACTGTATCGAGAGGGTCTATCTTACAGTAGTACTCATATTGAATCAAGTTCACCACAACCTGAAAATGTTGAATTTTTGATTCTTAAATCTCTGATTTTCTCCGCGCGGCGAAAAAAGTCTTGTTTATATACCAACCACCTCATCTCGGATCTCCAGGCCACCCCACATACCAATAACTCCAGGACCTAGGTTCAGAGCAAAAACCAATTAACGAGCACACTTCTCTTATCGCAACTTGGCTTGCTATCTTTTCGGTGGCCTAAATCATCTCTTTTGACCTGACCATTGAATAATTGATGAAAGTAGCATGTGTAAAGGAAAGCTATCTGACATCTGCGGCCCATATCTAAGAACTGATAAGGAACTTGGCATAAATGGGGTATATTTACCCTTTTGGGGCGAGTTCGCTGAGTTTGAACAAACCGCAGTGATAGAGTGGGAGGAGTGGTTGGCAGGAAGTAATTGCAGCGCCATACTGGTAGTCACATATGTTGGTGCTTGCGGGTGAGAATGGTTTCCTCAAATGAGGTACTGGGTAGTACCTAGGTAGTGTAGATATTTTAGGATATTCGTGGCCACAGTTTCGAGCCAGTCTTTTGAAGATATTCTTCTAGAAGATTGAAGACTGAAACAAATATATCTCCAGCGTGGTCCTTTCGCATGATCAATGAACAAAAGAAATTCACCTGCGCAACGCAAGTTGTTCAGAGGCACGTGAGGTCACGTGGTTATGCACCCTTCCCTTGCCAACTATTCTACAGGGAATGCTTGGGAGTAGGCGTTCTCTGGATAAACAGCTTTTCTTTTTTCCCTTTTCTTAATGAAGCCGAGAACTATCGTGGAATGGATTTGTTTGATGATCAGCTGATGAAAATTGAACTGCGAGGATTTAGGCAGAGTCAAGAGACCACAACACGCTACCTCTAGTCCAGAACTTTCTGGGGTTTTCGTTCAGTGTAACATCAGTCCTTATAAATTCAAGAGGTGGAACGAAAAAGGAAATCATTCGAAGAGGCAAAAACCAACACATCCAATCTGGGAAAAGGGAAACGACAAAAGCGGTCATTCAGGCATCCACAAGACTAACTTTAGCTCTCGGAATGGCTGGTAATCGACACTATTCGGGAAATTTCTCCGAATTCAAGGTTATATTGACCATGTGGCAAAAGAAATGGTCGGATATGGTTTGGGGGCCAAGAATCTGGACAGCTGAAGCCTCATCTGGCAGTCTACATCCGGATAGAGCCGATGCACATCATCTATTGACAAACCTCATGTCAACAACTGGAAACATATCTCCGTTCGCACAGTCGAATCGCAACTAACATCCAGTATTTTCTTATTTTAGAGAGGCGAAAAACAACAAAAACAACGATCGACAGCCTCCGAAGGTCCGTGATGCAAGAAAACAAATTGACAACTGATACTTTTTTTTTCCGTACGTTAGGAAAGCTGAAAAGTGAGGGTGTATCCAGAGTCTTGTTTCCCTCTTCGTGTTCCCCACCTTCGTAAATAGCCTCAGAAATCAGTCCACGCGACATCAATTTGAAGATTGGAAATAATCTTAGGCACTAGACCAGAACCGATTTCCCCCTTATCCGGCGAATGTGTACTTTGGAAGCCCCTTCACACCTGGTCTGTATCGAAAAACATGACCGCCGTCGTCTCCCGCTTCGGGGCCGCTGAATGGAACAGCAGATGTCACGAAGAGTATGTCGTTGTTTTGACCCCCCCACGTAGGACATGACATACATTTCGCTGGAAATTGGATCGACTGTAACAGTTTCCCTTCCGGCGAATACACTCTGACCTCATTCATCATCCACATGGCGATCCATAGGTTACCGGTTTCGCTGTTTAAGTATCAATGTTATGTATGTCTCAGAGGAGGGGGTACAATTGAGGGTGCTGTGCTTACTCTATGACCATTCCATCGTTGACACCCCCTTGGGGATAATCCGTCCCCTCGATAATTTTTGTTTTGTTGGAGATGTTGCCAGTTGTGCCGTCAAAGTCAAATCTCCAAACAACTCGGGGCCCAGAATCATTGAAGAACACTATTTGAAAATTAGTAATTCTGTTTGAGTGAGAAATTGGCCCAGAAACTCACTATATTTGCCGTCGGGGCTCCAGCCAATTCCATTACCAATCGTGATCCCTGTGTCCATGACTGTACAACTTCCATCTGGGTCGTACCTCCATAACTTCCCCCTTGGCTCCGTCTGATTCATGATAGCGGAAACATCCACAGCTCCCAACCAGAATCTTCCTTGGGGATCAACCCCACCATCGTTGCAATTTATCCCCTTTTCCTCGTCCCCAATAAGCTTCTTCAAAACTTCTACTTTCCCGGTCTGCTCGTCTAGAAACGCAATCCCTTGGCGATACCCAACAATGTAACTTCCTTTCACATCTCGACGAAAGTAAAGTGCATGGATTGAATCAAACGGAACCTCGAGGGCGCGGGCAGATCCAATGGCATCACCAGTGATGGGATCTATTTTGAGAATATGGATTGTACAGGGTTTCGCGAGGATATCGATCCAGTGCAGGGTCGAGTCAATATCTCGATAGATTGGCGACTCACCCAGGAGATTGACTGGTGAATTTTTGTACCACACATCGCCTCCATTCTTTATCAGATGATCTGTCATCTTCGTGAGTAACCCTTAAAGTATCGAAAAACGAACTTGGAAAGCAGCCGGTGAATGTAACGCAGGTTACTAGTTAGACCTAAGGTATATATTAAGAAAAGTAATAGAGCCAAGAGCTAACAAACATGTGTTGGTAATACAAAACTCTAATCCCAATGCAAAATGCTCCCATTAATGCTCCCATTAATGCTGTAAAACCAGAGTCCAAAAACCTGAAATCAAACTTCCACCAAAGCCACGAGTTTTCCAGGGGTCTCATGCGGGGCAGACCCCGCACTATGGATGAGATCCTCAAAACAGACCCTTGATTTCTTTTCTGCGCCGCTCCACCACTTCTCTGATATTCCTACAAGCAAACATTCCTTCCCAATCACCCAATCATTCACTTCGTGGTAAATAAGCCGATCCTCCTATAAAAAAACCCCATCACATGGTAGAACTTCCTGGGCACGTCGAATGACCGCATTTGTTTTCATGTGAATCGTCCCGTCGTAAAAATCCACAAAACAATGTTTTCTGAGGGTCGTTGGAGCTTCCCTACATGTAATATTCTCCTTTGCGTTTGTAATCCCCGTCGCTCGGCGGAGGCCCATCTTACAGCGTCTCAATTTCTGGCGGAACGGGGCGCTTCTGCATCATTAACATAATAGTATTCGTTGGTACCCGTTCCCGCAAATACGTCCGGATTGCCCCCCGTCAACCATTGATCTTGATCCGAGGGGGCAAGATATGAGTATTCTTGAGATGTATCGGCAGAACTGTAACCCATATCCGCCGGGTAGTATCCAGCCGTGGTTGGGTAATAGTCACCGCTGGTTGATGAATTGTCGATTTGATGGCTTGAAGAACTCCCCGAGTAGTAGCGTCCATCGCTCCTTGCTGGAGGCGATGGTGTGTTGTAATCAGGTGTGGTGTTGTGTGGGAAATGGCCTCCAGGCGAGATAACCGCAGCCGAGTGACCGCCGTAATACTGAGATGCTGGTGTCATTGATGGGTCGAAAGGGGCATTCGATCGACTAGGCTGGTTTGACCGGACAGCATTTCTATCAGCGTCACGCGAATCCGAGACGTGATCAGTTGAACTGGAGCACATGTGTCAGCATTGTGGTGGATGGTTGAAGCAGTACCAGTAGTATTCTAACCTTGGAGGATTTTGGTAAGTACAGACTGGCGGCGGGTAACGCCTTGCACAATTGGAACATGGTCGATCTTTGGCTTGATTGCACTTTTGTTTCCTTCGCCTGCACTCTGTACAAGAGGTAAAAGTCCTGTGTCGTGGGCGAATACTGATTGATGAAGAAGAAGTACTATGCATCGTGTCGGACATAACCGTTTGGGCGGATTTTCTTTTCTTCTAGTATTGGGTGAAGGCTTTCTATGGAACGTAGACGAGGATCTTTGTTTTCCACTCCATGATGCCCGACCTCCTTTGCTTAATAGTGAATTCTCTGAGACCCAAGCTGAAGGGGGCTCTCCAGTTCAGCCAATAAAGCACCCATAAAGCAGCCAATCGTACCACAACCTTTAGCTGGAGTATACGAATGACTGAGAAGATAAAATCGGTCATGAGTGGATATTTTTAAAGTAGGATTTCTCATCCTAGCCTCCACCAGGGTGCCTTTTTCGTTTTTCCTCCTGGCTGTCATGGCGATTCGCCATTCTCGTAGAGCTACCCCCTGCAGTGTGACAGTGGCCCAGGTCAGATATAAGAAGCCACAATTACCCTCTTTGGGCGATGGGAGCAACAAACATCAATACCGGCACATCTAGCACTGTCGAGCGGCTGAAGCGTATAAACACTAATCCTTCGTGGACTTTTTTGATTTCTCCACCTGCCCACAAGCACACTATCCTCGAAAGGGCCATTCGCTCTCGGTAAATACCCATAAACAAGGCTCCAACCTATTTTCAGGCTTCTTTGGCCTGAAAGCTACAAAGGTGCAATGACGCTCGCTTCCTTCCGAGTTTTGCTGGGCATGGGTGGAGTCTTGTCTCTGATATCGAAAGCTGGTGCCTCGACCCTCGTCACACTCAATGGGACGCCCTGCTCAGTTGACAGCGTTATCACCCGCGATGTTTGTATCATAGGGGGAGGCTCTACGGGCACGTACTCAGCCATCCGCTTGTTAGACCTGGGGAAAACAGTGGTCGTGGTGGAATCAAAGTCCAGATTAGGTGGACACACCGAGACATACACAGATCCAGTGACAAAAGGACATGTGGATTATGGTGTTGTTATATGGCATGATTTGGAAATTGTCAGGAATTACTTTGCCCGACTAAACGTATCCCTGGCGAAAGCTGGTCCCGAAGAATTTGGCAATTCAGGGACCACACATTACGTTGACTTTCAAACCGGTCAAGAATTTCACAACTACTCTGCTCCTGACCCCACGCCCGGTCTGACTGCATATGCTATCCAACTCGCCAAATATCCTTACTTAGAGGATGGATTCGACTTACCATATCCAGTACCTGCTGATTTATTGCTTCCCTTTGGCGAGTTCGCTAAAAAGTACAACCTCCAATCTTTCATACCACTACTTTGGAGCTTCGCACAGGGATTGGGTGATATACTCGCACAGCCGACTTTGTATGTTTTCAAGAATTTCGGCTCCGATATTATCAGGAATATCCAAATCGGCTTTCTCACATCAGAAAAACGTGACAACAGTCTTCTTTACGAACACGCTGCCTCAGAACTCGAGGGAAGCCTTCTGCTAAATAGCAAGATCCTTGCTGTAGATCGAGGCTCTCCCGGGGAAGCCAAAGTTCTGGTACAGACGCCTTCTGGCAATACATTGATCAAGACAGGCAAACTAGTCTTCACCATTCCTCCAAAATTAGAAAACCTCCAAGGATGGGATTTGAGTCCACTAGAACGACAACTCTTTCGGCAATTTTCGAACTCTGGATATTACACCGCTATCATACGCAATTCGGGACTTCCCGAAAACGTCAGCGTTGTGAATGTCTCACCAGGATCGGAATACCAACTTGGTAGCTTTCCAGGTATCTACAAAGTGTCTGCTACTAGAATACCGGGCTTGTACAATGTGAAATATGGAAGCGCGGGGGCGTTACCAGATACGCAAGTGCGAAAGCAGATCCTTTCTGACGTCCAAAATATTCGAATTGAAGGCAAGCAAAATACCAAAGCAGAACTTGCTGTCTACTCAAGCCATACCCCATTCGAGTTGACAGTACCACCAAAAGCTATTGCGGGCGGATTCTACAAAAAGCTGTACGGGTTGCAAGGAAAAAGACACACGTACTATACTGGAGCAGCGTTCCACACCCACGATTCGTCATTGCTTTGGCAGTTTACGGAGAAACTTCTGCCTAACATAACCGCATTTTGACATTTAGTCAATAAAAGCATGTATGCAAGTGGAACGTTGTGGTGCCAGGAAAAAACGTGGTGGGATGTAGGGCAGCCAATCGTGGATTTTCTCATCACGTTTAAATGAGAGAGGGTTTTGTACGCAGATAACAATGAAATGTTTGAAATCAAAACTTGAGGTTGCTCAGCCTTGCTGTAAGGTCATTGTTGTTTAACCGTTGGTTCAGCTAACCCTTACCCGCGGGGGATTAATCGCGGTTGCAGTTGCGGCTGAGGCATGTTGGAGGCGTGGATCAAGGTACACATTGAGGCGGTCTGCCTGCTTTTTGCGAGAGGCGAGACCACATGGCAGAATTGATCCAGGGTCCATGTTGTATGTTCCTGAACGAGCGTAATTCAATAGTACAGGTGATAAGTTACACCAAACGAGGCAGATTTTAAAGGGGTAGAAGGCTCAAAGCGTTACGATACATGGCTGCAATCACCCAACTCTTGGTTTCCGTCAAGCCTGCCGCCTGCAGGCTGCCACCATTGCCATGTGGTTGCTGTATGGACTGCATAGTTCAGAGTGGACCTGTGATGTTGTCGATGTGGAATGGTATGGTGTGGAGTGGACCGTGTGGTGGCTAGGATGATTTAGCTGAAGATATCCCAAAATAGTAACAATATGGGGCATCAAGCGGGATATCCAAGTCAGGACTCCAGAATTTTTGTGTGGTCGCAATTTGATTATCCGTGTTTATCTAGAAGTACAGTACAAATCTAGCTTAACTTTAAGATTTTAGTTCCTGGATGAATATCTGAAAATAGCAGCCACGTGATAAAAAGATTATAGTCATTCCTCAATGCACATACCGTTTTACTATGTTATATTCAAACGTTCCAAAAATGTAGCTTGTTTTAGTGAAATCAAATAATTTGTATTATCAAGGAAGTCGATTCGTCTTCTGTACCCAGACGTTCTATCTTCCTTTCTTGCGCGTCCCGAGGGGTTTCAATTGCCTTCCGTGTTTCTTAAAGACCTCGGTTTTGGAAGAACTTCCAAGGCTCCGCATATATATTCATGAGTGTGATTTCGTACACCCAGAGCAGCTTAATCATAGAGGTGGCGCTCGAGGGTAGCAAGAAACTATTCAGAAGCGCAGAGAGCCTATATTTGCGGTACTCCTGCAAAGTCCCCCCAGTCTGGAAAGGCATTTCAGGTCTTGTCCCCAAGAATTTCCGAATATTACTTTCTCGATTGCGAGAGATCAGTGACGTATTCCTGGGTGATGGCATCGAGTGTTTCTGTTGCTGCCTTCTCTAATACATTACGAAACTCATGAAGAGTGATATCATTCACAATCTTCCTAGCAAATTAAAGAATTTTTCTTGATGCTTATAAGACTTTGTGTGCAGGAGGATTGCCGAGCATCGAACAATACGAAGAGTAGTAATTTTCTCGACCAGAATCCTCATCAAAAACACAGCTTGTCACAGCGCAAACAGGAGACTCGCTAAAAGTTCTTAATAGAGGTGCGGATATTTTACGCGGACAGGCCACAAAGACAGAAATCTGTGTTTGACCGGGAGGAGAAGTTTGTGGCTTACCCAAAGCTCCCATTAAGGCAGATATGGGCAACAATCTGGGAATGAAAACTTCGGAAAGCAAATCTGATTGAAAATTGATTTTGTGAAATTGTATAGTTTTATTTTTGTCTCAGAAGAGGGGCACATTCCTTCACGGAGGTAATCAAAAATCTATAATGTCTACAAAGGACTAAGATAGTTAGAACCTTTTAGAAATCCCAACCTTGCTGGAGGATGTGCCGAAGGTCGCCTTAAAATTACCCTGATACTGTAAAATAGCTGGTATCGCCAAAGTATTTACTGGCCATTCAAATGCCGACCCTCAGATATCAGGTCTAAACATCAAAATCCGGGTCTTCTGACTTGATATTTATTCCTAATGCACTCAGCTAATCTACTCCTCCCTTGGTTTATTTCATGTAGGAACAACTATGCAATACAATAAGCGACCTACTGGCCTCCAGATGTAGGGTGATGGTTTCTTGTGGGACGTCAGTATTGCCTGTTCAAGAGTGAAAGTCGTTCTCTACAGACGGGATATTGCTTATCTGTTGACTTTCAGCTGATCCTTCATTACTATACTCGATACAAACTTTCTAGGGGGTTTCCCAAGCTTGAATAACTGGCTACTTGAAGAAAAACGGGAGGGAGTAACTCCACCTCCAAGGCCCCTGAGTAATTTACCCGTACACTGTACATTTACGAGACCCAGCCAAGATTTCCACAGCCTATCACTGAGTATGGGGTAAAATATGCCTCACCCTATAGGGCTGACATACTTTAAAGTAAACGCCCGAAGTTATGAACCAACCCTACATCGTATAGGAAAACGCGGGAAGATTCGCATGGGTCAGGAACAGATGTATAACCGTCAGGCAGTTTCCAATGAGTGTAACATAAACGTTGCGGGCTCGGAACTCGGATGGGGGTGCGCGCCCTTTAACAGCCATTTTGGATCAGCTTCCCACGCTACGCGACCCACTCACACTTCGACAACACCAACCAGGTCATTGAGGCTTTAAAAGTTATACAAGTATGTTTCAGCCTTGAGGAAGCTCCACAGAAAACAGGATTGGTAGCCTAACCTGATTCAATGCGTCAGCCAGGGTCATTCATCAAGTTCCTGCAGTTATTTTTAGGACTCATAGATACCTAGTAACAACAATAGGAAAATGCAACCCAGAAGGAATTCGACAACACATATAATTTCCCATTTCATGTCGCTCCTATCTCTATCTCGTATAAACGCCAATGTTGCCCCACCCCCATAATTCAGTACAGACCGAGATCCTCTATTGGTTAATCATTTCAAAACAACAAGCGAATATGCAACCCTTCGGAGCTGTGATCACGTTTGGGAACCCAACATCTCTAGCTGCCACACAACCAAAAATTCCAATGAGGAACTCTTCCGATTTGAGGCTCAAGTTTGGTTCTGAATTCAAATGCAACAGGGTGACTGAAAAGCGATAGATGTGGAGGATGGATGGGAAGCGGGGATGTCAGCACTGAGAGAGGAAGTATGTCAATCACGCGGAAGTTCAGGTGTTGGAGCTGAATGATGAAGGAATCAATTGTTAAACCTAGTGAGTTTTTAATAGCTCTCTGTATGTCAGGGTCATGTTGTTTGATCTAGAGATCTGCATAAGTAATCTCATTTGTGGTTGAGCTGCAAGATATATTACATGGGTTTACAAGGAATAAGTCAGCTTTGATGCATGCGGGGAAAGTTCCACATGCGGCGGCATATACTAGAATAGGAGAAACGATATCAATTGTCAATCATAAGCATAATTGGCCTTCTAAAATCAGCATCCTTATCTGAAGTCTCAATGAGCTAATGAGCTAAATCTAGTAACCCCTTGGCAATTAAGGTGCTTCTTTGATCTCATCGACAGCATATTACTCAATCCCAGTACGACTGAACTCAAAACCAGAGAACTTCTATTTCAAGATGGCTCTATATTCATCTGCATTCCATAGCACTCAGTTCACAGCGTAGCAAATGAGGTAAATTGAGTACTATTTGAGTAGTACGGTATGAATCGGTCCAAGAATTCGAAGGTTCCCTGGTGATTGATCAGTGTGTGGGCCCACCCCCACGTATTAGCATATCTTATAACGAAAGCCTACAGTAATCTGGCAGGACATACAAAGTGAACTACACCAAACCTGACATTCCGATCTTAAGGATTGAACCCTAGCTTCTAATAGAGCAATAGAGCAATAGAGCAAATATATCAAGACAACAATAATACACTTACTATATTACTTATATAAGCCGTACTTAGGTGTATTGCAAGATGTCAAAATAAGCGAGAAAGAAGTGGGTAATGCCAAGGCTGTACAAATGTAAGGCCCCCATTTTATATAGCTTTCATTAACTAGAAGCAGTCAGTGCAGTTTGTTCAGATTATCTTAGCGGATCTTTCCTTGGATTAAAGCTAGTGTTTAAGTGTGCTTGTGGTGTTGAGGTGGAGGTAGAAGTTTACAAGTCTTGATTATCGATTTTGATGTGGTTCACCTTGTATGTCCTGTACTGTAGGGTTTCTGCATAGAAAATAAGTTATATTACACTAATCTGTTGAAGATCACATGTGATCTATTATCTTCCACACCAACTCTCTTTATCTCTTGTAGCATATAATCTAGCTAGACCCCACTTCAATATATTCAAGGCTTTTACCACCTTTCATATACCTAAGTTCAATATAATCAGTACTAATCGTGTTGGTTTGACTACAAGTCAATGAGAATGGTACAATAATCTGGTATTGTATTCGTCTTGTCTTAAGTTCTAAGTAGCTAGCTACAGGTCCCTTGCTATATACCCGTAGACCCCGTCACGTAGTCTCCCCCATTTGTAAGCATATATGTAGCATACGCCAGCTTATGCTACAAAGCAAGGAAATGCAAGGCATGTAGCCAGCCTGCGCCAGGAGATAAGGCATATCGCAACAAATCGACTAGTACTTGAACATCTTATAATTGAGCTGTGAACCCATATTCTGACTCAGCACTCAAGTGTACTATACTATTACAATTTCTCTCAGACATATTCAGGTAGGATACCATACTAAAGACGCATTTTAAACCAATATTGGCACAGTGTCGGCTATCGTGATATTTTCTGGTATACCATTTACAAACACGGATTCTACTACCATCCTAATGAAATTGATCATAGAGGAACATCACAGAGGAACACACCTCCTTCCCTTTCCCCCTTTTTTATGAAAGACCAACAAAATACAAGACTTATTTCCACTTCCCCCCCAAGAGCCATCAAACCATGGCTGGAGCTTCAATCTTGGCGTTTGCGCTGCGATACTCTCGATCGCATCGCCGACTATGAGAGAAGAGAAAAGGAAGGCTCTCAAACCCATTCTTCGCTTAAAGAAAATTAAGTCCTACTCATTCGCGTAACTCGATTTAAAATATTCAATTATTCCAATAGATTTATACAATGGAAATAAAGAAAATTTCCTAGGCACTAATGTAAAAAGTGAAGTATGCTAAAAGTGAAGTAGGTCGAAGATAACAAATTAGAAGGTGAAGTATGTCAAATTCACTTAATACTAGACTATTCTTGTTCACTCTACATATTCACTTTGTATATATTCATTCTCTATATTCACTCTAGATAATGTCTCATTTACTCTATTCTATTTACTATATCGTACCTTTATTCACTTAATATAACTTACTATACACCCTCTTCTATTTACTTAACATTATACCATTCACTCGTATATCATCTATTCACTCTATACACCATTTTTTCCCACTAATTCCTATTATTTTATTCACGCTATATAGTAGTTTTATTCGCCCTTAGGGTATAGTATTCACTGTATACTATTTACTCTAATTCTGTCGAATTCACTATATATCTATTCACTCTTTACAGTGTTCTATAGGAGTGAATATACTATTCTATTCACTCTGTAAGATCTTGCACTAGGTATTTAAAATTTCAAAATCCTATTCACTCTATACCTATTCAACCACTATAAGCATTATCTATTCACTATTAATTTAAAACTCTATTTACTCTTATCCCATTTATTCACTATATATATTCACTATAGGTACAACTCTCTCTCAGTCTATTTCTATTCACTCCTAAGTAATCCTCTATTCACTAATTCTTACTATTCATTCTCCCCCTTGACCCTATTATATCCACTTAGTCTCTATACTTCACATCACCCATCAATCCCCACTCTTTCACTAATACCTCACGTTAAGAAAAAAAGAAACAGTGAGAAACCCCTCACTTTCCATACCCTCACTTAAAGGTCCCCTCAACCAATCTTTCACTCTCAAGTCCCAAACAACAAAAATATCCCCACTTCCACAAAAGCCATACAACTCCCTCTCACATCCCTTTCCTCGACGTGACGCTCCTCATTCCTCATTCCTCGTTCCTCCACTCAGCCACGAAACGAACACCATCCCCAAATTCCCAAATTGGGATTCATTTCCCCATCCCACAACCTTACCCATAACCCATAACCCATAACCCATAATATCCTCAGATCAAGATCAAGACATCTCCTCGTATCCCAGACATTTCAATTTCAAGAGTTCACTACGTATCAGAGTCAGTCCCATCTCTGCGTACAGTAAGAAATGACAGCACACCGTGATCCCCATGCAAAAAATCTCGATACTGTAATAAAATAATTCACCGTACTCGCCTCGCCTCGCCTCACCTGATTGACTAGTTTTCCACCTCGCATGCGTACCGAGGGGAGGACGAAAGTACAACAAAACAAAACAAAACAAAACACTTTCCTTCCACGATTCTCATTTCATTTCATTTCATTTCATTGATCACTAAAACACCCACCCACCACATAGGATTATCACCACATAGAGTAGCTATCCGGTCGGTGGCCAGCTCGCGCTCAAGGCTAGACTAGGCTAGACTAGACTAAAATTGAAACTTCGTTTAGATCCCTACCCAAGTCCGAAGTCCGAAGTCCATAGAAGGGAGCTTGGTCTGTCTAAGCCTCAGAATCAAAATACCCCACCCACCCTGGGTAATCTCACTCCCCTCTTTCACTACTCCATTTACAAAAAAACAGACATAAAATTCCATTCATAATCTCCATTCAATACACGAACACACTAATACACTAATACACCAATATATTAATATACCAAAAAACAATATACTACAACATAAAAATCACCCGCCCCTCCTCCCCGCGAATCCACAATCTAACTATACACCTCCCATCATCCATCCCTCCCAAAAGAAATCTTCATCTTCCCCCACTATCCACCATCCATAAAAGTCAACAACCAACTATAGATAACTCCACAATTCCCCAATCCAACACACGATAACACAAGACTTCCCCCCCTCTATACCTTTTAGTTCTAGTTTTGTGTATGTGTACTCCCCTCCCAGACCTCAAATTAGATCAAGAAAAAGAGACTGAAAAAAGTGAAAGACACAGAGAGATTGAATTAGAATGAACCCCCCACAATCCACAAGAAGAAGAAAAAACCACCATCTCACAAGAAATACCAGTAAAGAACCAAAAAGGAGAATTAAAAAAAAGCGACAGAGAAACCACTCAAAGTTTCAGTTAATGCCACAATGTATCAATCAACTAAGGCCCATTCATCATATTTTCACATTCCATCAATCAATCAATTCGCCTCCTCCCACTCCTCTTTCTTTCCCTTCCAAAAAGAATAAACATTTAACCCCACATCCTTTCCGTTCCCCCATCCCATATTCCCCCACCCCCAAATTCCCAGTAATCAACACACAGAAACAACAAAATGCCCCCATCCCATTTTGAAGTGAACAGAAAAGAAAACTCTCTCCATCTAAACATTGCCATCCGGACCATGTTAGAAGAGAGAACAAAAACAGGGTAGGAGAAAAGGAGCACAAAAAAGAATTAATCTTTTCTTCCCCCTTTCCAAGAAAATCCAGACATGATTAACTAACTCGGTGGTGTTTCCACACTCATACAAACTGAGTCTATCATCATCGTTCCAAATCATCGGCTTCGTGAATGCGTAAAATGGCGATGTTCAGAGACTCGCCATGTCGAAAATTATGTAGTTGTAAAAATAGAAAGCGAAATATGGGGATTTTTTCGTTGTTCATCGTTCGTCGGTGGAGGGTCTTCTTGCCCGGCACCCAATCGAACTTTGCCAAACGCCGTAACACCGATCGATAAATTCAAAGCGGCGACCATCCAAGACTCGTCAATCCATATCCAGGAGTGAACGAGTTACGGCGACCGATCATATGTTGAGTTTCCTGAAAGACACACTCAAACATCCATCATCTCCGCATCGTCTGCCAAGACCTCGTCGGCTGGCCCAAAGTTACCCTCGAAAACGCTTGCTCCTGCACGGCGACGCGACTGAACCCATTGAACTCCTGGAAATTGCAGCACTTGTTGAGCGGTTGGTCGGTCCTGTGGGTTTGGCCTGATCATCAACTCAACCGTCTTCTCCAAAGATTCGGAATGAGTTGCATCAGTCATGAAGGTAGGACCTTGGTGAAGTTCACCCCTTCTGCCAAACCCGAAAAGATTTCCGGCGTCGTGGGAAAGGGATCTGTTTGAAGTGGCAAAACTTCTCTTGCGGGAGCCCATGGTAGGGGATCCGAAATCCGTCGCAATTCCGTCATCGCTAGGACACGAGCCCATGGGGGTGTCGCCTCTTTGGAAAGGTATTCCTGTAGCATCGCGTAAAGCGCCACCACTGCTGCTCGAGCTGTGGGTAAGGTCGCTACTAATATGGCCCGATCGAAGCTCCTGCCAAAAGGGACCATTCTCTGGCAATTCGCAATTCCCAGCAATCTCAATCATCATAATGCCCAACGCAAATATATCGGCTGGTTTGTCAAGGTTTCCAGAAAGAGTTTCCGGTGCAATATACAACCGATCACCCTCTCCTTCGATTCCAGGTTGAGCAGGCCACGAGGTCGCCATTCCAAAATCTGCAATCTTGAGAGCACCTTCGAAAGTAATCAAGATATTGGCAGGCTTGATGTCCAAGTGGATGAATCCCGACTCATGAATGTGGCAAAGACCCTGGTAATGTTAGCAAATAAGTCTTGTATCTCGGTAGTGGGGGATTTACGGATGCGACTTCGAGGAGAAGCTTCCATATGCGAAAGTCGTCCAGTCTACCTTTATCGCCAATAGTGTTGATGAAGCCTTCTAAGCTTCCCTCTTCACAGTACTCGGTTTGAATGTACAGATGATTGTTGTCCTCCCAGCTGTCAATATAATTCAAGACGTGGTCAGAATGTCCAAGCCCCTTGAGCACCTCCACCTCGTGCAACTTCCTCTGACGATCACTGTTGCCTTTGTACGGGTGTCGTGACTTCTTCACGGCGAAGACTCGTTCTGGCGATGGAGTTGCTGGTGAGCGACCATGACACGGTGATCGAGAACCAAAGAAAAATGGCTGCGCATTACCCAGGGCCGGGGTAGTTTGGGTTACTTTGTAAACTATTGAGAATTCTCCTTCGCCAGCCTTCACGACCTTTTCAAATCTAGATGCTAGAGATTCGTCGAGTTCTATAGTAGAGGGAAAGTGGCTGACTGGGGTCATGCTGAGCCGTCGATCACTGAGAAGTGGGAAATATTCCCGTCCAGCAGTTGGTGTTGCAGGGGGGAATATGCTGTGACCTGGTGCTGATTTGGATGTATGGTGATTGGAGATTGAGAGCCCACTAGGGTCTGGTGGTGCATAGTTCTCCTGTGGCGTGCGAGGCGATAGTCGCTCCATGAAATCTATACGCTCCAACGGACTGGCTGGAGCCACGTGACTGATTTTAGCAAAACCGGGCTTTCGAGAAGGGGTAATAGAAGAAATAGTAAGTTTTGGTAACAGTGGATTCGAACACTGCGACAAAAATGTTTCCCTGAGACGCGAATGACCAACTGACGGGGTGGACATGAATGTGACCGAGTCAGAACGTGGGAGAGCTGGAGTCGGAGAATCGTTCATGTCCATCGACGCATCGCTGTCTTCTGCATCCGGTTGATTTGGAATTGCTGAGAGATTTAACTTACTGCTCGTTCTTGCGAGTTTCTTGGATAATCCGTATCCAAGGCCTGCCATGGAAGCGGAAAATCGGTTGCTGCTGGGACTTCCGTCGTTCTGGAATAGTGACGACCCAGATATATTTGCCTGTTTGGTTGGGGTTGGGGGGAGCTCGAAGTCAGAACATTGGCCATCCATTTTCGCGTCAGGAGATTCATCATGGTCATCTCCATCGATGCTGAGGAAACTTCCTCTTCGAGTCAACCCGTTTTGACTGTAAATATCACCAAAAACACTACCCCCCTTGCCAAATGAAATTGAGGATCCTGATCCGTGGGGGTTAAATGGAGTTGATGGGTTGCCAAATGAGTGTCTGACGTGACGTGCCTTGGCGATGGCACTGCCTGGGACGTTTTGAGGATAGGTGTGAAAGATGTTGGCCTGTTTCTTGCAAGGTGTATCTGGAACACCTTTGCCAGCACGAGACGTAGGCTCCTCCTCAGGAAACCGATTCACTTTTGATATTAAACCTGTCGTCATGAACGCAGCTGCAAAAGGCTTTGCCGCTTTGTAATTCATGGGTGTTGAGAACTCATTTTGTGCCGAGGACGTCTCTGGGGCAAATGGTCTGGAGGAACCCGCTGGTAAGGATTTTGAGAAGTCTATCTTTGGACGAGGATGGTCACCAAAGTTCACAGGAACATGTGTTGGAGAATCGTCCGGCATGCTGGAACTAGAGGACGAGGTTGTCATGGTTCGAGAAAGAGGGTGGGGTTGGTGTGTAGGAGCGTTCATCGGATGGATTGATGCGCTAGGAAGATTGCCCTGCGATGAGAAAGGGCTGTCTCTCGGCAAGGGAGCAACAAACTGGTCCAGGGATAGTCGCGGTCGGTTCTTGATTGGTGTTGAAATAGCAACCTCATGGTTCGCGTTTCCTGCATTTGCAGCGTTAAGTTGTTGCTGTGCAAGAACCTGTGCTGCATGTCGCCTACCCCATGATGTCTTCTCACCATGCCGTTGCTGCAATGTAGACTTGCGCAAAGACGAGGACCGTCGAGGCATAGAGGTGAATGGAGACGAAGGGTCCGTAACGATAGATGCCGTGGAAAGCTCATATTCCGGAGTTCCATCATCGTGGATGTCAAACTGAGAGGGCGTGACTGCTGTTGGTTCCTGGTCGAAAACATTGAAGTCGTGACCAAAACTGGCGGAACCGTGCAGGCTTCTTCTCTTCGCAACAGGGCTACCTAAACTCGCCTGGTCCAAGTTCATGATTGCATCGCTTCTCTTGAGCGGACTAGATGTTGATGCAAGAAGCCCATCGCTACTTCCGTCACCCAATCTCGAAAGTGCATGGTTGACTGGCGCATTCGAGTCCAAATTCAAGGACATTCTATTGCTTCTCTCGAGACTCTTGCGCTCAGCCGGGCTACTGTTCTCCTGACCTCCAATACACCAGGTAGATAGGAGAGGGGGGGCGCTATTCCCACTGTCCAGTGCCTGGTTCAGAGCGCGCTTCATAGGACTCTTAGGTGAGGTTCGTCGAGAAATTGGTCGCGGAGGCGCAGTCTTTGCCCGTCCTGACGAGCGGAGCGCGAGTTTTGCGCTTGGTGGAAAAGGAACTGCCAACGGTGATGGCGTATGTGGAGGGTTACTAAATCCCGTGAAAATGGCCGGATTGGAGATGGTGCGTTGTGGTGGGGATAGTGGAGATGGCGAAAGTGGTGATTTTGGAGATGAGCTGGGCGATTTTCTGACCAAGTTGAATTTTGAGGGAGATCGTGACAGTGAGCGTCGGAGAGATCTCACTGCAGATGTTACGTCGACATGGTGGACATGTGTGGGGGAGGGGAGCGTCAAGGTGCCGCCGCCTCCGTTTGAGTACGACATGATATAGGAAGCTGCTTGCTGGAATGTAAAGTCTCGATTATGATACAGTATCTCTGAGACAGGAAACTAAGACAAAGGGGTTTGCGGAGAATCGTTCTCTTTCGAGATGATGTCGCGCTTTTATTGTCCGGCCGACATAGATATGAAATCGCGTGTGGTGTTTGGTTCTCTTTCTCCTTGTTTCCTCGTGGTGGCGCGGTCACTACCAAGTTATACACGTCTGGTAACGAGTTGGCAAGAGAGAGATTGGACGCGAAGTGGAGCGCGACTGTTGGCGGTGCGGTTCCGATGGAGCGGTATCGTCGACGGTGGGAAGAGGAATGTTGTTGCAGGCGAGGAGTCGAGGAATGCTTCGGCGTGTTGAGGGGTGGAGGTAGGATGCTGGACTCGATTAAGAGCAGGAGGAATGAGGATGTCACGTCGGCGAAGTAATCATGACAGTGCGCAGTTGGATCTTTTGCAGTTTGATATCAATCGAGTAGGTAGTCGACTGTTTCCTCCACCAGCACAGCCACGGGACCGTCCGAACAACAACGAAAGCGCAAGCGCGAGCGCAACCAGCAACGTGGAACCCTTCAGTAGCGTCGAGGTCGATGACGATGACGATGTTGATGTCGAAGTCGGAAGTCGATGTCGAAGTCGAAGTCGTCGGGATGATTGTCGAGCGCAAAAGAATGGAGTCGCGCGCGGAAGGCGATGAGGATGCGGATGCGGGTGGTCGTGTAAGAGAGTGTAGATGTTTCGATGATCAGGAATTTTTGCGGGCGCGGGTGTTGGGGGGAAAAGGGTAGATTTTGGGTGAGGATGAAGCTTGGGTGCGGGCGGGTGCAGCGTGCGGAAAAGGGAAAGAGCTGGGCTGGGAGGGACTGGGAGGGACGGGGGGGGGAAGTAGGAGTGGGAAGAGTCGTCAGCGGATTCGGCCGCTGAGTGGTCTGGTGTGTTTACTTTACGCGCTAAAAGTGGGTCTCTCGCGTAGAAGAGACGCGACGTGGAAGGAAGTTGCTTGGAAGTGGCCTGCGCTTGCCTCTTTGCCGGGGTGTTTGCTGGGGGGGAGTCACCGTAGGGGTGACAGTGGAGATTTTTATGGATTTATGGGTTTGTGGATTTGTGGATTTGTGGATATTTTGCCTGGAGCTGGCCCGTGCCTGCCCCCTTTTGTTTTTGTGCGTTTGTGCCAATGTGCGTGCTCTGGGCCTGCCGCCTACGAGCCTGCGAGCCTGCCCAGTCAACTCATCGAGCCAGTGCCTTCGGTAGCCTTTGCCTTGCCTGCGAGCCTGCGAGCCTGGGCAGCCTGGACTTGCTTGTCTTTTGGTCTTCCGCCCTCGGGTGTTTGTGCGGAGAGAAACTTCAGATGGTTTGACTGTTTGACAGTGCTCTCAAGGGCAATGTTTGACTGGGCGAAAGTGGAAAGTGTAATATTAAGTGCGATGTGCAGTACGCTCCGTACCTATTTATGACCTACAGGCTACAGCAGGCAGTGAACCGTGAACCGCTGCAGGTCCGTCCAGAGTCTACCAGTACTGTACTGTACTGTAGGAAGTCTACTCCGTACGCCACGCTAGATTAATGAGCAAAATTAGGTGTGATGTGATGAGAGGGGCAGAGGGCAGGAGGGCAGGAGGGCATCATGAATCACAAGGATTCAAGGAAGTTACGTTGGAGGAAGGTTATCTTTTAGTGTTAGTGCGTAAGGAAACTCACGGCATGAGAGTTTTTTCCTTTTTCCAAAAAAAGCTAGCTCAACGTTGGGGGTGGGATTGGCTGGATTGGCTGGATTGGCTACGAAAAGAGGTTAGAATTGCCGGGTCCTGTTTTTATCGGTTCCGGAGCCACGAGCACGCTACTTGGAGTTACCAAGTTCCAACAGGCAAACAACTGCAGGAGCCATCGACGTTTGTTTACTGGATCGCCCAATCAGCGTGCTCGTCACATCTGATGCCTGATTCAGCCTTAGGCGCCGATCTTTTTTCCCTGCACAGGCTGCACAGCTGCACAGGAACAGAAAAAACGGTGCGGAATCCGGATGGGACCGCCACAGGGACCAAGGGGAGCAGATCTACGCCTTTCGTTCGCTGGGGAGAACGAGCATTTACGGGCAGCAAGTCACTGTGACTCTGTGAGTGGAGGATGAGTGGGCGAGGATGGCGTGGGTTGGCTTGACTCTGCAGACTACTCGAGTACACACTTGAGACGAGGAACCGCCACGTTTCGCTGACCGCCAGCAAGAACCCCCCATCAGCCCCCAATTGCCCCCCATTGCCCCCTCGGCGACCCTCTTCAACCCCTCGATCAGGGAAGAGACCGAAGAATTTCAATGCCCAGTCTCAGCAGTCTGTCTACCCGCAAGGTGCGTAAAAGGTGCGTATTTTTGCATTTCTCCTCGAGTCCTCCTGTCACAGAGAAACACAAGATCTCTCCGCCCACTCCACTTTCTTGCCGTGCGCTTCGCACAACATCCAACATCCCATCCAGCAGATCCCCCTTCCTAATCCCTTCACTCACGTAAAAGTATAATCGAAACCGGTGTTGGTGTTGGTGGTGCTGGTGCTTGTTGTGTTGTTTACTACTACGGCAGACCATTACGCGTGAGAGTGCAGATCCAAATAAACGCTGGTCGGTGATCGATGGTCGGTGGTCAGTGTCAATATAAACAATCAACATCCACCATGCACAAACAGCGTCACAATAATTTCGTATCTCGGGGCCCAGCACCGCCACATCGAGCACTCGAGATGAACCCCGGGATCTAAATGATCCACCTGAATGTATTTGGGATTTACTTTAAATTGCAAAAAGGGGGTGACCGAGTGCCGATGGCTGATGCCATCATGGCAACCATCCAGTCTTCCAGAAGAGTTCACAGGATTGCCTTTCGGTTGGTCTCTCCGGATAGGACGGTGGAGGAGGTGGAGGAGGTGGTGGCTCACTGGCTGGCAGGCTGGCAAACTGGCAAACTGGGTCATCAATTGCCAAGTTGGGCCATTTTCCCAGGGGATGTGGGACAGGGCAGGGGGCGAGCATTATGACAATACTAATAAAAAAGTAAACAAGAGACATTATGATTATGCACTACGATACGAGCGGTTCCTGGATGATGGGGGATGGCGATATCGTCGATAGGCAATCGATTAACAAGCTCAGAGCTGTCCGTGGCTTCGTTGCAATGCAAATGGAGGGTTCAAGGGCCATCACAGAGGGGGGAGATGGGGGAGGAGGGGAGAGGGGAAGGAAGAGGCAAACACGGAGCACCGGGAGGATCAATCAATAGTGGAAATAATGGGCAGCAATCAAAAAATCCAATCTTATCAATCACCCGATTCACCCTCAACTCAAAAATTATGAAATGCATCTTTTATTTTCCTGATGCTGCTTTCACATGAAACCCCATGGCTCTTTCACAATTCACAATTCTCCGATGGAAAAAGATGGTCCGCGAGTTTTCTCTAGATCCACCTAACTGCACAAGCCGTAGGTAGCGTACGTACTGACCAGCTGAGGACCGTGATGGCTTCCGTGGGATGATCTTCGTTCACTACTCAAGCCTCAAAACTCAAGCCTCAACTCAACTCAACTACCGGATGCACAAAAACTAATGAAAATCGGTTACATCAACACGCATAAGTATAATTTACCGGTGCCCTTTCTTTTTTTTTTTTCTTTTTTCAATAGTTTCTTTTTCCCCTTCCACTTCCACTTTCTCGAATCTCAATATAATTTGTACTACTCCGTACCGTACCTATCTTAATTTACCTACGCTAGGTACTTCGTATTAAAATTACCTCGCTCGCTTGCATAATTCCTTACCCGTCACCCCATACTTCGTACTGTACATACATTTCAATCACATCGGACATTGAACTCAAAAAAAAACAAATCTTCCTACTCCGTACTCGAGTACACTTCGAATTAAACTCGCTCCCCAACCCGTCCGATATCCAAGAACCAGAAACCATCCAAACTCTCGTAGAATCCCAAACGGGTAATCACCAGCCCGCAGCCGGCCTCCAGGAACCGAAGGGAGGCTGGCTTTGAGTTTGACTTGGGGTCTGGTCTGGTGTGGTCTGGTGTGGTCTGGTCTGGTCTACTTGGGGGATTGACGGTGCTGGTTGGCTGACTGACGGACGGGTCTTACATGAAGCTACTGTAGGTGGTCCGTCCTGCGAATAATCACGCAGAAAACAAGATATGCCAGATGCAGACAGAAAGAGGAGTTACCGAGTACTCGTACAGATGACGGAGAGTGGGACTTTTTGATTGTTTATTTACACCCCGACCCCCATCGTGATTCTTCATCTTATCCCCCGACTTACCCTTTTTTTTCGTGATCTGACTGGTCACTTATGAACTACCCTTCGTACCTTACTTGGTACTGTAGAAATCGTAGTCAGTCGGTCGGGGCCTCCGTTCACTACGGAGTACCTCTCGCGCGGTGGCTGGGAAAGCACATTTTGCTTTATGCCATGAAAGAGCAGAGGATGTCCCGTGCCATCCATCCTCCCTCTACCCAACCTTATGAAAAAGGGGGGAAAGAGGGAAGCGGGTTGGGTTGGCTTGATAGTAGGGGTACGGTACTCGAGTAAACAAAAAACACAAACCTTTCTTGGCAGGTACCGGTGTGATGATCTTCAAGTAGTTCTCCATAGAATATCTCCAAGGGCTTGTCTCGAAGGGAACGAGCAAACCGAAGATTCGAAATCCCCTTCTATCGATGGCCCGAGGGATCATAGTGATCCAAGCTCGCGTCTTGGGGGGGCAAACGCGAAATTTCAAATTTCAACTTTGGTTCGCGTCGGCTGGGAGGAAGGGGGGAGAGGAGGGGAGGGAAGAGGAGGGTTTCTTGATGGTTGACTAGGTAGGGAGGGGACGGAGGCTGTAGCCGATGGATTGTGTTGTGGGTCTTTGTTGTGGTTATGTATTTATGTTGATTATTGTGCTTTGTTATGGGAATGGTGATGGGGTTTGTGTACTATATTTATGAATTTGTGAATTATGATCGTGAGAACGCCATGGGATGGATGGGGGAGTTACTGTATCCGGTTTGTAAACCGGACAGGTGACCGGTACGGGTGAGGAACCATTGTCATTCTTTGGGAAGAGCGGTGGAGAGGGAATCTTGACTTGAGCACTGATTTCTTGGTTTCTCTCTTTTCTTGGACTCTTTAGGAAGGGAGTGGGGGGGTTCAAAGGGTGAGAGACTTGGGGGTGTTGATGGGATCTTGGCTTTGGGTTCTTTGTGAGGTGTTTGGGATTCTGTGATGAGAGTAATACTAGGTTAGACTGAGTCTTAGATTGATAGAGTGACTGATCAACCTTTGGTTAGGTTTGTGATGGAGCTGTTGAGATCTAGAGAAGAGTGGGATTCGAGCTACGCCTTGTTGTAGGAGCTGAACTGAACTGAATTACATGTCAGATTTGTGTCAAGAATCATATCTTGAACTTATTGATCTTGATTTAGACTAGATCGGTAAAGTGTTCATGAATGGCTGTTGCGTGATTCAACTCTTCCCGAGTATTTTCCAATGTGATATTTCTGGATAACCAACCGACTGGACCATATTCTCCTGAAAAGTCCACACAACATGCTTTGTACAGAAAGACTTTAGCCAAATTTCGAATGAGTCGAAGACGCCGTTTTGGCGAAGTCATCGCTTCAGCAGACTTACTCTGTTGCTTCATTCAGTCTACCGAAATCTGCTTTCGGTTCTCCTGTGAAGTGATCTTTCGCTTACTACACGATGATTCATCAGTTTTCAACTCTATCCCAAGTCATTTTCATATACCAATATTCCTTTTTCTAAAACTCTTCAGCTTAACATACTCCAACCAAGCCAGTCTTCTTAACAGCGAATCAAGAGCGGGTTTAGTTGGATTACCTCCAAGTACTTACAGGTGACTTACAGTATCATACTTACACAAGAATTCGATTTGAAAACACCGAGCCAGAAACCGTGAGAGGTTTTCAGTCCTCGGGTATTCAGTATACTAGACACTATAATTTGAGTCATTCAAACGAGAAAAGCACTTTGCGAAGCCAAATGGGAAACCGAGTTATTGAAATTAAAAATACAGCAGAGGGATGCATACTTCTCCACAATGCTTTACTTGCTCAAGCAGTGGTTTCTAATGTCGTCGAAGTGTCGGGTTTTAGATTCGAAACTCTGGTACATTTATGACTTATCCCTCGTGAGTGAATGGGTATGATGTGTTTGGCTATATCTAGTGTCATCATTGTAATACTCGCTTGCGTTCAAAGCTAGTCTTTTAAAAAGTGACTCAACTCAAAATTACTCCAGATAGCCAATTTGGACAAATCTTGTAAATAAAGCAAATCAACTGGGTCGATTTACTTAGAAGAGCGAGAAATAATACTTGTAGTATGACATATCTGCCGCCACTAGAAGCATGTTACTGCGATTGAATTTGAAACTAATACAATCACCTAGTCTATGAATGGCATTCCAGTGACTGAACTGGATATTCACGTATTATTTCAATGTGAGAGTAACTCAAGTAAGATAGAAGTTAACACGAGTAACAGCTTTTCTGACTCAATCAGTATCAGGAAGAGTAAACCAGTATCATATTATTCACGTCATTCTCAGAACACCAAGCTAAATCTATGAACCAATAGACAGTGAATGGGGTTCTCTGGAGTTAAGAGAGAGTTTCGTGAGTGAATGGTATACAATGAGAGTGAATAAGAAAAATATCGAGTGAATAGTATATGAAGCTGTAGTGAATACAGAATACGGAGAGCGAATAGGATAATAGGAATTAGTGAATAGAGTATTTTAAAGAGCGAATATATATTGTTAAGTGAAGAGATAGTATAGAGAGTGAATGAATGCTAAGAGAGTGAATAGAAGATATATGAGTGAATATTCCGTTAGTAAGTAAATAAAACGTTCTCTGCAGTGAATATATAGAGAGTGAATGGATTGTTTTGTTTAGTGAATCTTCAGAGTGATTAAGTATGGTATAGAGTGAATATAGAGTGAATATAGAGTGAATATAGAGTGAATAGAGAATGAATATAGAGTGAATAGACAGTAAATACAGAGTGAACATGGGGTGAATAGATTGGTAGCAATTAGTGAATAGAAGAGGACAAGTTTTAGATATATCCTTTTTAATCTCTTCTATAGTATATGGTACTTATCTACCCCTAGCTCTCTCTCTCACTCTCACTACTCTCATCCTCCCTTTATTTTCCTCAGGACCTCACGGCTCTCTGCAGATGCACAAACATTGGGAATAGGACTCGTAAAACACCTTATAAATACAGTGAATACTATAAGTCAAGAGTGAATATGAGCTTAGAGTGAATATCACTGGGTATAAAGTGAATATAATAGTCGGAATTAGTGAATAAAAAGATTGTAGAGTGAATAGAATAGCATCCTAAGGTATTTAGTGAATAGATTACAATATAGAGTGAACATATAGAGTGACCATATAAATGGAATATATAAAGTGAATATATGGGATAAGAATGAATAAGAATAGTACGACTTATTGAATAAACAAAGTGAATAGACGCAATCAAAGTAAATAGTATGAAACACAGAGTGAATACAACGTGGTATGGAGTGAATCAACGATATAAAGTGAATATTCTGACGTCTTTGAAGAATGAGCCATTGATTGGTTGTCGGAACCTAAATTCACTACGTTTCTTACTAATTCACCATATACCATCTCTATTCACTATATCTCATCCTTATTCCCCATGTATACCTTTCATTCACTAGTTACTATGCCTATTTACTACCAAAAACCTAACTCTATTCACCACAGACAACGTTGATTCCTCACTATATACCATTATTATTCACTATAAACTATTCCTATTCACTATTTACCTGAATTCACCCCTCTTCGTCAATCCCTACACCTTAATTCACTAGGTTCCTTATGGTAACTTCCCATGAAGCCAAGTATTCATGTAGGGGTTGTGTACACCAGCTTTTATGAATGTACAACCAAAACAAATTTGTATTTAGTCAACTTTCTCAAGACACAAAGTTCAGGACACTTTCCATCCTAAACAAAATATCTCTATTGAAAGAACTTATGAACCTTTTGCTGTTTCTTCTTTGCCCAGAATCCACCTGCTTAAGCAAATACCAAGCTGATCTGGACATCAAAAAGTCAAGCCAAGGTCACCAGGAAACCACAAATTCCACAATTAAAAAAACGGGCTCAACAGCAGCGAATGAGAACAATGTAGTCAACATGGCAAACTTTCAAGGTGCTGACGAGAAAACCAATAAATTAATCATTGATAATACTAGTATAAAGGAACCGGCAAAGGATGGCCCAACAGCTCAAGAAAATCCTAGAGCTTCTAGTGATCATAATTACCGTCGTCGTTTCATTGATTTTTGTCATCGTCACTCCCTCCATCACCATCATCAGAATCGTCCTAGGAAGAGGTCACGATTCCTATTATCAAAATAACAGACACGGCGAACCCAGGAGATAGGAGCAAGTATGCTGTAATGTAATCGATAACAAGCATTCGGAAGAAGCGGGATTGCTTAGTCCAGAGGCCGCCACAAAGACTGTTCAGGTACGCAGGGTGGATACAGTGGTATATCATAGAGAAGTCCAGGAACAATGTGAAGAATGCGTCGAATATGAATGGTATGAAGAAGAGGAAGAGTTTTCGGATGAAGAAGAAGTATGGTCAGAAGACGACGATTGTGATTAATGTTGGAGTTTAGATTACCGGGGTAGGCTGTGAAATATCTCCAGTTTTGTCTGGCGCAAATATGGTATGCAGAAAGATGTTAATACAGCTAGTTGCACAAATGAATAGACCCTTTTTTTAGATGTACTGTATCAATCCCCCCAAATTGAGTCATACTTTCGAAGTGGCTAATCAGATCTCAAGTTGCGAAATTTCTGGGGCAGTCAAGGGGAACTGGAATAACACGTATCGAGAAACGGGTTGGAACTCCGTATACTCTCTACTATTATTGAATTTGAGACAGGACGTGATATGTGTCTTAACTAGCATATTCTGACTACTACAGTGTATCCTTACTACCACTTCCTTGACTCACTATTATAAAAATAATGATAGCAGGAGAAAAGGCAGCTTACTTGTACAAGTAGATGTAATATTCTTATACTCTCGCCTAAGTAAGACGGGAGCCATTTTTGAACCCGTTAGACTATTATAGGTAAGGGTTTATACCTAATTACATTGCTTTGTGACTACGATTCTTTCTTTCCATTGTTGAGTTTCCTAATTTCTGAAGACAGTCGAACATTTTGATCAAAACAGTTCAGCACAAACACGAGATTTGGCCATCTGATTATACTATAGCTTCTCTGTTGATAATTGTGATTACGTCCAACCACCTCATAGAGTATAACCCATCAAGACAGTACTTGTTGAAAAAGATGAACGAGTGTCTTATATTCTATTTTGTCTCCAAATCAAACCTCGTACTTTCGATCTATAAATATCAAGTGTTCATTATCTAGCAGTACTTTGACTGTTTCAAAATATGTGATCCGAGTTGTACTATTTTCAGCCTTCGGGCATATAGGTATTTAAAGCTCTGTCGCGAATTCTTTTGTTGACGTAATGATTAGAAGCCATGATTACTTATGATTATTATTTTTGTTGCGATATGCCTTATCTCCTTGCGCAGGCTGGCTACATGCCTTGCATTTCCTTGCTTTGTAGTAGAAGCTGACGTATTACGATATGCGTACTTGCTTGTAAACGAGGGAACCACGTGACGTGATTCCTGGGTATATTAGGAGACCTGTAGCTAGCACTTTATTAGAAGACAAGACGAAATACAATACAAGATTATTGTACCATTCTCATTGACTTGTAGTCAAACCAACAATTTTCTTCCACCACTAGGCTAGGCTGGGCTAATCATAAGGATATGCGGCACTATTACTAACCAAGGAGTAAGCAGTTTACAATAACTTTTAAACGAACAATATATTAATATGGCATACTAACTTGGTAAGATTACTATCAGTTCCTGAATGAAACTACGTTCAAAAACTATCACGCGCGCGAGCAAATATTTGAAGGTTGCAGGTACTGTTGCCACCCATCTGGAATGCACCTGGGGACATGGGCACCCAAGAGGAGCTTATCCCACTCGAAAGAGAGAAAGATCACTGGAGGGGTTTTCTTGTTCTTCTGGAGTCGGCTGGGGACTCTCTGGGAGGAAGGAGGAAGGAGGAAGGAGCGAGGGAGTGGTTCATGCCCACCTACACCTGCGCAGAACCACGCCACGACCAATTGTGGATTAGCGTCGACTATAAACCCCCCCTTCGTTTGCCTCCCGGTTGCTCTTCTCTCTCTCTCCCTCGTTCATCTTCTGGCTTCATCTGTCTGTCATTAGGACAGGTTTTCCTTGAGAAGCGCAGCAGCGAATTGCGCGGGCTTGCCTATAGGTACTGTACCTAGTAGGAAAGCCCCCACACTCCTATAACGGTAGTACATCGGGGTTTGTTTTGGGCCCCCATCTCAAAACCCGATATACTACCGTTATAGGAGTGTAGGGGCTTTCCTCTATGGTTGATGAAATTCCTACAGTACACTTTTCTGGCCATCACAACGGTCGAACTTTCGGATCCAAATCTTCAATTTGACCATATGTTCTCCGCGACGTCATTGGTACCAAATTGTGGCAATGTTGAACTGAAAGATGCGCCATATTTCATGTTATTTACACCTCGTCTATTAAGTTCAGGACGATCGCCGAGCCGTACCAAGGGTCTTTCTCGCTTCTAACATCGGTATCAATGTATCAGTTTCGAATCAGGCAGTCAGCCGATATCTGAACGTGCTCTCAATTTCCATACTCAATTGGATGGGTACCTAGCCTAGTTAGGTAGGTTGAATAGCTTAGAAAGTAGACTCATGTACTACAATGACGTGCACGCGCTAAATGCTACTTTTCCCTCAAAAAACCAGCATCTCTGCTCGCTTTTCTCAAACGGAGATGTTCCTTCTTTGGAAGTTGCCTTCTAGATTTAGTCTAGCACAATTGCAGTTAGGGTATTATCCGCTTCAACAAAACAGCACGAACACCGCTTTCTTTTGAGGGTACTCCGAGGGAGCTGAATGCAAACCATCAGTTTTGCGGGGTAAATTTAGGATTTCAGGTGAGAACGCCTGACGCTTTGACCTTATGGCAGGATGAAAGGCGTGGTGTGAATGGACATGCTTACCCATTATATTTGAAAATTCTTTTCATGGCTGCTGTAAAATTTAGAAGTGTTCAAGTGACGTGCTAGTCTTCAACCCAGAGCAGTCTTTTAACACAAAGGCGACCATAGCTTATCTAGACTTTTGGATCATTTTAAAGAAAGTCATGGCTGACTGCGAAGAGAAGAGACTCACTTCACGTTTTGTACTAATCAATACTCGAATATCACCGAAATGAACTATTGCTTGCAATAGAAGTTACCATAGGCAAATAAACAAAGTATCAAAGCGCTGGTAAGAGGTGAAAAATACTTACAGTACCCAAACCCCCTTCTTTGCGTCACATATAAAATATAGGTGTGTTGAAAAGCACACTGATTGGTCCAATTACATGGTGCAGTAGTAATCTATTGCAGGCCAAGTGTGGGAGGTAGGTTTCATCTCTTCTGTATGTTCAACTTGTAACGGGCGGAACGGGCCATCCCCATTCGGAATCCAACACACCAACACCAACACCAACCTAAGCCGTAAGGCTGTGATCCCTTGTTGAAGGTCGCTATCTCTACAGCTCCAATACGAGAAAAATGGAGAAATGCACCTGGAAGGCGGGGTGTTATGGGGACCCTACGGTAATGTTGCGAGCCCTACAGATTGGTATTCTGGCGCATGATAGTGTCTAACACGGCTGATAAGTTTGCAATAGGAACATATGGTTTCCAAGAATGACAAGAATATTATATCTGTGGCAAGACCGTGCTGTAAAATCATGGCTTCTGGAATCCTGTCAAAATATATTCTCTTCACAGCACTTGTATCGAACCACAATATCCCCGGGAGGTCTTGAGTCTTGTACGTGGAAATATCAGCCTGAGATTCTCATACCGGTATTTACGATGTGCGAGTACTTCGCTTTTCGTGCCGTGCGTTTGAAACCCGAAGCTTGGGACAAAACGTAAGGACGAATACCACCCGTTGGTTGTTGGTGCATGGCACCTGAGAGCTTCGTCTTGCTGCAGTCCCCTTGATGCGTTGTACCTATGGCATCAGAGCTCTGAAAGTTTGGATGATTCGGTACAAAAGCAAAATCCTTTCACAAAAAAAGAAAGACTAACGGTTAAATTCACGTTGCCTTATCCGACTCTGGTAGTCATAGCGCATATCATCCTTTCCCGCCTGCCATCTAAACACCATCATTAGTAGGATTCAAGCTTAACCCCGCCTCATGAACGAAACGCGCCAACCATGATCAGGAATGCAGGGCCCTCGAAGACGCAATCGCAAGAAATTTCCGGAGTGTGTACCGAAGACAGCGACTACCGGTAGTTGGTAATTGTTATTACCGGGGGGTTTGGATTATGCCTCCCCACGATCTGATATCTCGTTCATGAACCGAGGGCCGATCCCGTGAAGCATTGACTTCATCCAGGTCATATATCCATGGGGAATATCGAGCCCATACCCGTTTTTATTTCTCCCTTTCCATTCTTGCCCTGTCTTGCGCTTTTGCTCTCGCCTACCGACGACAACGACTCCACAAAAGTAATGATAGCAACAAAAAACAAAAGTCATACAGCTGCTCGCCGAATAAGCAACATACGGAGTCAAGATTGGTCAAGAGAGAGACATAAATGGGCAGGGGAGTTCCCCAAGAGGCGGTTGTAACTTCAGCTGTCCTCCTCGTTTACTCAACAATATGTCTAATTCTGGCTATGTTGTTGACATTCTTGCTTTGGAGCTTTGGGGAAAGGTTTACCTGTACGTTTACAATATGACCTGATACAGAGAAATGCTAATCAAGTTTTAGATGTGAGTATCGTGAGTACCCAATTCCTCAGAGTGAAATATCTCTTTTTGCGTGAAGCTTTCAGAGCGGACAAATTTCACATGTTTCTTGTGCGAGTTACGAAGTTTTACCCCAACTATTCTGCCAACACTTTTACAGTATTACACTGACTCTATGTTATACAGATCGCCACATTCACGTCAATTAGCACATTTGCGTCCATCATTCAGCAAATACATTACGCAGTGGATTGGCGAAACATAAAGCAATTGCAGTACGAACGAGCTGTTACCAATTTAAGACACCCAGCTCGGGCCTTTGGCGGTGCTGCAGGGGGTTTGGATGATGTGTTATTTTATATCCGTACTAGAAAACTTTCTCCTTGAATCTTGAAATCTCGCTAATGCCAATCAGAATTTTATACTTACAATGTGATGTCACTCAACATCATGTTTTGGTATGCGAACCCCTTCTTAAATGATGCGATGTTTGCTAACTTTTGAGATAGGTCCACATTATTGTTTGTCGGCTCGTGGAATATCAAGGCGCTTTGGTTAGGAAATTGGCGCTACAGAATGGCATCAGCCTCCAAAATCTTTTCAGTCATCTACCCCACTTTCACGGTTGGCTTAATGCAATCCGATACCATTGCGGATAATGTTCCAGGGTTTTTCGTTGTGGCTAACTCCACTAGTAAGTCTTTATGCCCGAAATATGCTACTTGGGACATTGCTGATTCCAGAAGTGATATTGGGCACGCTAATCGGAGCTGTTCTGATGTCCTTGACATTGTTCAAATATATCAAGACTAGACGCTTGGTAATAAAAACTGGTGGAAGAGGAGCATGGTGGGCTTCTGGCGGGTCCAAAGAGAGGCGTGCTCCAGCATTCAATGCAGTCGACAGTCAAACTGGAGTTACCACATCTGACGGCACTCGAGATGCTCTATACGACAGAAGTTTGATCATTCGATTTTGTATCGGTTTCACTATAATGACGTGAGTCCCATGGAAAATCCGGGCTCAAACCAGCCACTTTTGCTAATATCTTACAGTTTTTTTGTGGTAGCTGTTGTCTTTTTCAATTTTTATCATTTGGCATTAAACGCAAACTTGGCATCGTCCGGCGGACCAAATCTCGGTCCTTCTGGCGCTATTACCGACTTAGCTTTTTTCGCTCCAGGGGTGACAGCAAGTCTTGTCACATTCCTTGTATTTGGAACGACAAAGTCATGGCGTCAATATCGCGATTTAGTCTTCGGTGGGTGTGGAATAAGGACCGCTATCCAGCAAAGAAGATCTCAACAAATACCAGAAGATTGTCAAAAGGAACAAGGCTTAGAGTTTGCACGCCTGCCAAGCTTAACACGAAAGCTGTCCGACGAAGAACGAGCTCGAGGCAAAGAAATAGAAAGTCGGGTGAGAATGTTCTCCGTTGAGTCGGAAAGTGGAGGAAGTCCAGTAGAGTACACGAACTATGCAACATCCATGCATCATCCCGGTCCTTCATTTTCATCGATTGGTACACAAACAAGGGAATCAAACGTCCCGGCTCGGGTACCAAAATTTCACCGAGTGTTTGTTCCCTCTAACGATTCAGGTTCCAGAACAGATATCGAAAGTGGCGACCTGGTCATTCAATATGATCCGAGAGAAACACGCGAGAGAGATCATGGTCGACTGAAAGTTCTCCCTGGGGGGAGACTCAGTGAGGAGAGGCAGCCTACCCAATGGGTTTACGGCAGAGCGTTATAAAAAAAGCCCACGCCTTTTGGTGTGGATGAAAACAACACCACCACCTAGAATGGGCCCCCTTAATTTGAGTTTGGAGTTGTGGATCACATCAGGGGTTAAGCGAGGTCCGTTGGCCACGACATGGGAAATGGGACCAGCATTGAATGTCTTGATGATAACACGAACATGTAAATAGAACAAATTAGATATGGGACTTTGGGTATGGAAGGCACATCGGATTGGTATGGACTTGGGAACCATAATGTGTATACGGTCGTTTAAACTGTTCTCTCTTTTGGCACGTTTTCTTCGCTTAGCGAGTGTACGTAAGATCTTACTCTTTTTGTGTATAGTATAAGATTTATGTAATGAGTCTTCCAATTCGGCTGCAAGCAGACATCGAACTGCGCGATAACAAAAATCCACGGGGAGGGACAAAATAAGGGCATGACAAATATGAATTTGAGAAGTTTCTTGCGCTTAGCTTATCTAACGTGCTGTGACGTATCGGTGTATTTTTGAGACTGAAATGCTGATCGTATGATTAGCAATTATTTATTATTCAACCGGACAAGACGTCACTATGCCGGAGCGAGCCACAGTTTCCCATGGGACGTATTTGATACCATCATCAACAAAGATAACGGGCTGCTTCATTCCGTGACCCCACTCTTAAACGGGTTGTTCCCGAGAAAGGTCTGAAGAGTTGACCGATTCTTCTGATACACCTACCAGGGAACGTAGGAATGTGGATTTATGTTCCCAAAGTATTTCTCCTTTTACGAGTATCCTAACATGTCTAGAATCAGTTACAAATTCGGCATCCTAAATCTACATCAAACGAAGTTTGATCAAATCCAGATCGACTGTCACCAGTGTCAAGACCGCCTACTTGAATCCACACAGCAGATTGTTTACATACGGAAAACGCCAATTTCAGAAGTCAGAAGCTTGTAACAAATTGAAAACAACAGTTTTGAAACACAATAATGATAGAAGTAAAAATTCAAGCAGAAAGCGGATTAGTACTCAAAAGCCCTGAGTGACAAGCAAAAATTAATTAAGTTATCAATTATTCGTTCTCACGATCTCTTAATCTGAGATATGGAGGCCATACACTTGTTTTCGTATCTTACACATCCTAAAGCCCAAGCCTAATCCAATCTTCCCACAACAATCTTGAGAATATCTTCTATCGAGATCTTACCATTTTTGGGATCTTTTGCAACAGCTTGCCAGTATTCGCCATGTCGAGGTTCGCTCGTGACACACTTGGATACGACGTCTGCTCGTTTCTCCTATAAATCAATGTTAGATCTAGTCGTCTTATTAGATTCGATTTTGCTTACATCCGTGCCATGCTGCAGCAAAAACTTGTAATACCAAGCCCATGTATCACCCAAGTCACTATCTAAGATAATTGCCTTTTCGAACCAATTCTGCGCCTTCTCAAGTCGCCGCTCGCCCCAGAATATTCGAGCGATGGTAACAAACAAGAGGGGGTCGTTGTCGACTTTCTTGATCGCTTCCAATGCGCGAGGTTTTCGTTGAGTACGAGGTTCTAGATACCAAATTGACTCGGAATACAGTAAACCGCTATTGGGAACTTCCTGCAAAGCCTTCGCCATGAGAACTTTGGCTTGTGAAATGTTGTTTGCTCGCCTCTCAATTCGGACGGATTCAGTCCATAGGTCCGGAGATTTGGGGATAGCCAATCGGGCACGATCCAGTACACTACGAGCCTTGACAATTGAACCAGACCTCTCTTCGAGACGAGAGTAGAGGAGCCATAATGGTACTGATCTAGGACACGCTTTCGTGCCTGTGCTGTATGCCTCACGAGCTTGTGGGGCCTTTCCTTCTCCGTCATATATTTGGCCCTTCATCATCCATAGCTTTGCAGCGCTTGGAAACAGTTGCAATGCTTGGTTCACCAGATCTAACGCGGCTTCAATATCTCCAGATTGGCGTTCAAAGGCTACACTCTTCATCCATACTCGGTCGGTAGGTGCTTCTTGTCTTGCTGTTTTTAGTAGCTCTCTCGCCTGCTCTGGTTGGTTATTCTCAGCCTCCAGCTTTACGGCGGCGAGCCAGATGTCTTCGTTATTTGGGTTTTGGTTGAAAGCTCGACCCAAGACTCTCCTCGCATTATCGATTTCCCCAGCTTGCCACTTTTCCTTTGCTAACATCATCCACAATACCTCACTCTGAGGACATGCCTCAACTGCCTTTTCGAGGAGCTGCCATAGAGCTTCTTTCGTTCCATGATTTTTCTCTAAATCGGCAGCAGCAAGCCATAATTTTCTGCTATTGACGAAGACTCGAAGCGCATAAGCATGCATCGCACGAGCAGTTTCGTATTTGCCTCGTCCGATACTGGACTTAGCATCTTCCATCCAGATCTCTTTTCGATCATCGTCCTCATCCAAGCTCCATCCCAAAGTCTCCCGAATGATTGCACCACAGGTTAAGATTGCACCCTCTTCCTCGCACTTTTCCGCTTCCGTGATCCACTCCTCGCGCTTCAACATAGCAGATTTTTCCGCCAGAGCGGTGACTGCACGCTTCATTACGTTAACCTTAGCAGCATTTCCTCCCATCTGTTCCTGGAGTCGAGCGGCTGCTATCCAAATTTCGTGAGATGTTGGAATTGCTTTCCGGGCCTTATTTAGTACTTTTTGCGCATTTTCGGAAGTCTCTAATCTCGCAAGCGCCAGCCAGAGCTCAACAGAAAGAGGTATAATTTCTGTTGCTTTCGCCAAAAGAAGCCGGGCATCTGCAGGGTCCTCCTCCAAATTAACAGCCTCTTTCCACAGCATTACCGATTGCGGAATATGATCTAGAGCTTTGCGAATGACTGATTTCTTCGCACGTGATTCTGTCTCCAATTCCATAGCTGCAACCCACAGCCGCACGGATCGATCGTTCTTCTTGATTGCGTTAGCAGCAATGATCTTTGCGTTATGGTTATCATTAAGATGTATATTCTCAAGCCAGACATCTTCGCTCTTCGGACAAAACTCGCAACCTCTAGCAATGACATTTCGAGCTGCTACAGTTTTCCCTGCCAGTTCCTCTAATCTTGCAGCAGCAATCCAACCAGGAGCATGCTTGGGATTTGTTCTAATGACCGACTCTAGCAGGACTCGCACTCGCTTGATATCTCCAACCTGTTCTGCACCATCGCCGATTTGCGATTTGGCTAGACTTGTCAGATATCCTTTGGGGTCGATGTTCGTTGAACTACCGGCAACTGAATCAGTTCCGCTGCCTTGAGAAGCCTGATCCAGTCTAACTTGTAAAACTTTGTCTCTGGCGGCACCGATATCCGCGAAGTTGGTCATGGTTCCGTCCTGATTGTCACCTCCTGGATTTCCATCATCCGCAACTGTTGTTCCTAGCTCAGTCGAGTCTCTAGCACCAGCAATAACACTATCCGGGACAGCATAAAATCTCTGTCTTAAGGCCTGCTTGCTTCTCCGGTTCTTTCCCGTCAAATCTCCTACTTCAGGCAATTCGGCCCATTCCTGGTCGCTGACTGTTGAAAGGGCACGTTTTAAATCTGCAAATTGCTGCTGAACCTTTGGATTATCGCGCTCGTATTGCTCTCGTTCGGCCTGTTCTCGTGCTTCCCTGTAGGTAGAAACGTCGGTAATCTGTTCATCTATTCGCAAAAATGATAAACCATTTGTGACTCGGGAACATGGGGAGTAGAAATATGAGAATGGAGAGACCAACCTTCTGACCTTCCGCCGCCTATCCATCTTCTCATCTACCTCCTGGTAAATTCTGTCTGCTTCGTCGTCATCTTTATCGAATGCGCCTCCAGCAAACAGCCCCACTTCGTTCTCCGGGTCTTGAAATCGAGAGTCATCCTCATCATCATCTTTCTTTTCTGTAGCTCCATAGGCAGTCGGCGCCGCTGCTCCAAGTTGTGCTGCTCGTTTTGCGAGCGCTTCTTTAATTTGGTCCTCGCTGGGGCCTTCTCTCGCAGGACCCAAATCGGATCGCGTTGTGAATCCAGTAGCACCACGACCGAGACCTGCAACGTAATTCTCTGGCGCCGGCTGGTTAAGAAAGTCACGTCTACCCGACATAATTGCGATGCGGGGGATAATTGAATTTGGTGTATGCTCTTGAAGGGACTGGAGTTTGAAAGTTACCAGGTTACTGCGCAAGGCTGAAATGGATTCATGTGTTGCATGTACCGAGGTTCTTCCGAGGTCAACAAATTGTAATGATGCTACGCTAAACTAAAAGTAGAGTAAATAGATGGTGAATTACATCGCGAAATAGCCCTATTGAATTGTGTGGGATAGGGTAAAAATTCCAAGAGAATGTAAGGAGTATAGGCGGTTGACAGGCTTCTATTTCCATCCACCTTGCGTTTTGTACATAAATGATATACATAATACAGCCACTTTTCTCCTACTTGAAGAAATTTTACTAGATTCCTCTCACTCATCTCATAGAGCCAGATTTTTTCGCAAACCTTTGCAGAATCTCCGGATGTCTATGCACACTAGGCGTCAATCCCATCCCGATTGCCCTCCTAATAGTTCTCGCAATTCGCCTCTGGTTCACAGGTCTCAACCCAGTCTCTTTTGAATGCTTAATCCTTCCCATTGGCGTCATATATTCCGAAATCATAGCGAAATTCTGTTTGATGTTAGCGTCCTCCGCCAGGATCCAAACAAGAAGGCGAAAATACCCTATAATGATCCAAAGGGTTGAGATCCAGCGCATCGAAAACATCTTGGGCTGGCCGCCCTCTCTTTCTCCATTTGTCCATCTCCACCGGACTCAAGTCGCGAGGCGAATACAGATCTCCCTCTTTGAAACGTCTCGAAATCTGTTTGCTCAAATTGGACTTTAAGGTGTGCCATTTCAGTTCTTCGGCCGCAGTAAGCGAAGCAGTCTGTCCCCCAGAACTCGACTCTCTGGGCTGTAGCACGATTGAATCCTGATGAGCGTAATCCTGCTTCGCTTTAATCGATTTCTTCAGCAATCTCGACACACGTCCTGTGGATATTTCGTTTCCAGGCTGTGGTTTCTTTGCGCCGAGGGGGACATCTGATCGTCTCGGGAGAATGGATGATTCGTGAACTGGTCGGGCGGGAATACTGGAACTTCGTGCACCTGGAGATTCCGGAGAAATGAGATTTTCGACGTCATCGTAATAGGAGGGAGTTGTCGGGGGACCGTCTATGAATTGTTAAACGCAGTATTGATCGGGGGGAAGGATATGTTACTCACTAGCGCGCAAAGAACGAGAGGTCGAGAACCCCGCTCTGAGGCCTGGAACCTTTCGAGAGACTGCCTTCATGGAATTGAGACACTCTAACCGTAGAGATGCCATTGTCATATCGCGGATACTCAATTCATTCTTGAGCTTGGGGAGAGGGGGAAGCTACGAGTACCGACAAAATACTAGCGTCGGCAATGGTTTTTCCGCTCCCGGTACATCCAAAATAATTTTGAGCTCGACTTCCACCCCGCTAAAACATCATCGCAACGGCAAGAAAAATACCAGGTCATAATGGTACGAAAACTGAAGCATCATGAGTCTAAACTCCTTCGAAAAGTTGACTTCACAACCTACAAAAGCGACAACAACCATCGCGATGCGGCCGTGATACGACGATACGCCATCCAGAAACCAGGGGATTACCAAAAGTACAATCGATTATGTGGTGTAAGAATCTCTCCTCCGAGGGTAGATTTGCGCGCGCATTAAAGAATTCCATACTGACAATTTCTAGTCCTTAAAACAGCTTGCCCATCGTCTCGCAGCCCTTCCACCCGACTCCGAGTTTCGTCGCAAACAAGAGATTCTCCTTCTCGAGAAGCTTAATGACATGGGCATCCTCCCCTCTACTGCATCAACAGCGAAATTGTCAGAGGTGGAAAAGAATGTAACTGTCTCAGCATTTTGTCGACGGCGTCTACCTGTTGTAATGACTAGACTGCGAATGGCCGAAACCGTACAAGCCGCGACGAAAATCATCGAACAAGGACATGTCAGAGTTGGTACCGAGACTATTACGGATACGGCATTTCTGGTTACGAGGAGTATGGAGGACTTTGTTACGTGGGTTGATGGAAGTAAGATCAAGAGAAATATACTCAAGTATAGGGAGAAGCTGGACGATTTCGATTTATTGTAGGATGCGGGTATGGATTAAGAGAGTCTCCGAATGATTCGATATCTAATCAAGGGTGTGGAAAGGGATTTCAATGCACGGCGTTTGGAAAGAATAAGGCATTAAGCATTGATGGAGTTATGAGGTGTTCAGCTGAGCAGATTATGTATGCTTTTCACAAGGCTTATGGTACCAATGGACTTTTTCTCCATATTACATTTCGATTTCTATGAAATACTATTCCCATATTTTGATAGCAGAATCCTGTCCCTATCAAAAATGCAAGAGAGTCAAGTGTTACTGGTGCTAACATCAAAATCAAGTGCTGAATAACGAAAACACAAGGACTTCCCAAATTCAACTCCAGATCTCCCGAGAATATCAAAAGCAACCCCTCGCTTCTACCATTGCCGAGCTTCCCGGTCCATGCCCTGAGGAGTCGAATTTGAGGCCTCTACGTGAATTGAAACTTGCGGACAACTCGAGTCTCTATTGTCGTTGCGCTCGATGGATGTGGCCGAGTATTTGCTGAAGGTTCTTTCATATCACTAATGGACCAGCTAGTTGTGCCTACATTTTGGAGTCAGCCTACGTTCAAAAACGTCTGGACTCCCCAAACTTTCAAAACATTGCAAGTGGGTTCAAGCATCCAAGAGCCACCAGGGAAAACGAAAAACCACGACTCTTAATTATCCTAGCTTCTGGAATAACGAGATCTATTAATCAAGAACTTCAAGTACAATCACAAAACATGAGTCGCAATTATCCCAGCCATGTTGGATAATGAACACAATCAGACTTACAACCTGGAATTTCCTCATCCGTGGGACATACAATTGGAGGCGAAGAATCAATTGGCTTCGTTGGTTCAGGCGAACACGCAACTGTATGGATCGTTCTAGTAGCCATAGTAGTGACAGTCATTGCAAAAGGCATTCCCGTATCGCCAGAAAAAGGGTACAAAATTGTCAAAGAACATCCACCACAAGTCAGTAGTCGGGTTGCTGTAGTTGTGCGTGCGTATTTTGTCTTCGTTAGACCAAATTCCATAGGTGGAGGCTGAAAATACTCTGTAGTGCAGAATGTAGGAGTGGTAGTGTTCTGAGGTCCCTTCTTGGGGTTGTATGTGTAGTGTCCATAACGAACACTCGTAGTCTGCAACTCAGATCCAGGGACTGGTCTTGTGGTCAACAATGCGGGATAAGTTGTGGTGGTGAATTGGCGTGGAGGTGGATGTGTTGTTTTAGTGACTTCGCTTGGATTGCAAGTAATGATGGAGGTGAGGCATGCAAGCATGCAAAAGTGCTTGACAGCTACCATGATAGTTGCCTTTCCAAAAGATCTTTATCCTTCAAGTGTTTGGAGGTGTTGTTGTGAGATAAGTTAATGAAAGTAGGCTGGTCAGATTCACTTGCCTGGTTAAAATAAATATTATTGATACGTCATTTCGAGTGAATAGCTCAATTATACTCGTACAGGTAAGCTAACAATGTCTTACAAAAAGCCCAAGGCATGGCGAAGCTTGTATGCCTAGTTTTACTCGCTGGAGGAAACTGCGTCTTGCTAAGGAAGCCTTCACTCGTTCTTTCCACTTGTCCAAAGCGCAAAACATCATGGATGGTGGCCTTTGGGCTTTAGTAGGTAGTAAAGCTAAGCTATAGGAAAAATACTACCTCCCAAGTATCAATAATGTATCACCCTGTGCAACAAACAGGTGGTTCCGCACACATAGATAGATTTTGTGTATGAATAGTACTCGCTTAGCGTGAGAAGCTCAACCATTTCTCCAGGTACACCTATGGGAAGGTATTGTGCCAGAACTACTAGAGTGACATGACTTTTTTAGTAGTGGACATAAAGCAATGACCACGTCTCTCAAACGCTCTTTCACCTGATCACGATTCAAAGTTGATGATGGCTACAGATAGAAGCAAGGCGACATCATCAGGGAGAAAGAATTCCCGTTGCTGTTATTCGATGGCCTCTTCAGATAATGCGTCACAAATGCCATACTGCTTCCCCAATATACTTTCCCTTTCCCTCATCCCTCGTTTCAAACAAAGCAGGATACACCTATTCTCAACAACGTAAGGTCGCGAGGTACTATCTTATAATTGCCCTACCCTACTAGAACAATCAAAACCTTTTATTTAAGAACCCGAGTCCTATAGAGTAATTTATTTCATTTTCTGCCACCCTTCTCAACGAGCAACTAATGAGCTGGCTAGATATAATAAAGGTCGAAACAAGCCACAGGAAATGATACAATGATCTCAGGAAGGCTCAATGAACCCACTGTGTATATTACTCCAAAATCCAGGCATCGTTGCCAGATTATTTCAAACGTACACAATTTTGCTGTGTGCGTTTGAGAACACCACGGTAACAGATGTCTTCGCCAAACAGAATCATCAATGTATCATTTATTTAGTAATTCTTGTGGCCACACGCGAAACTTCGGAAATCATATTCATGTCCTAAGAAACCTTCAGTTGGGTAAAAAGAATTAAATATTTAAATTTATACTAGTACTATCTCGAAATTAAAACTCCCCCAAATAAAGTGAAACCGCCCAGAAAGAAATTGAGAAGAAAAGGACAAAAAGGTTTCTAAACAAGGAATATGGATGTTACGGTATTGTATGGGGGTATCCTAAAAAGAAGAATAACAGACAGCGGATTTATCCAAAAAGAGTAATCGTCCATCCATTCATCCAATACACATCAACAATCCAATAATTACCCATTCCTCATCGTATGCATCTAATTTACCCCCCGTCCCCTCTGATCTCATCGCTTGCTTCTTCAAAAAAATAGGTATACGTACGCTATTGGCTATACCCACTGTTCATCCATACATTATAATTCGCTCCTCATGTCAGTTGTCATATCCAATCTTTTGCAACATCATTATTCCTTGATAATCGCTTCTCCGAAACCGGGAGATGGCGTCTCGTCCTTCTTTGCACCAAACGCCCATCCAATCCAACTGGCCCGCTTGGCTCGTTTCTCTTCTTCAAGATCAGCACTGGTTCTGCGCCTGTTTTCGTTCTGATCTTGGACGAGTCTCAATGGGCGTGGCTTATTGCCCGCAAAGGTGGTGGCTTTCTCGGATCTTGGTGGACTATGACTTGGTGGTGTGGATACATCGCCAGAATCACCACTAGTGCTACTTGTCTCGCTCTTCATGCCAGGGAAGTTGCCAGACGTAGGGAGCTGCCCGACACTTGGAGCTCGATGTTGAGCGTTTGGATTACCACCCGAAGGAGGAGGAGAAAAGAAGGATTGAGAGGATCGAGGAGTTTGTGGGCCGTGAAGTGGAGGTGATGTTTGTCCTCCTCTATACATTTGGTTTATAACACTGGCAGCTCCGCGACCACTGGTGTATTGCTCACTCATTGGACGACCAGTTCGGAAGCTGCTAGAACGGTTGAGACCAAAAGGAATGCTTGGTGCAGTATCGGGGTCTGAGAATCCACCTGTTGCAATTGGCATCTGTGATTGAGGGCGTGGGCGTTTTGGTGCCCCCATGGCTGCGGATTTGGCTCGTTGCATGATTGAGATACCGCTCGCCTGATCTCTGGGGGGTAGTGGAAGGTCCTTTTCTGTGTTTGCTCCACCTGCTCCTGGTTTGAAAGCGGATGACTGGTCCAAGATGGCCTCAAAATCTTGATGCATTAGTAGTCGTTCGATAATTTTGTTGATGTATAGCGTCAATGCTTTATTCTGATCCTTTGCTGCTTTTAGTTCAGCTTCTAGACGTCTGTAATTGTCGCTCTCTCCTTCTGCAAGGTCTGATAACTCGTCAGCCAAACTAGGTGCTACAGTTCGGCCTTCCAATGCGCTCAGGGCATCTTGGTTTGCTGCAGAGCCCATGAACTCGCTCTTTGAGAAATCTCCGGCTAACGTCTTCTCGGATAATAAAAGTTGATAGCTTTCGTTGTCTTCCATCAATCGCGCATTCGTCATTCGTGCTTCCAATAATAATCTCTCAACCTCCTGCATTCGTCCACCGCCCATGTTCTCAGACTCGACAAGTTTGATTTGTGCTTCAGCAAGCTCCAGTCTTAGAGATTCAATCAACTTGTCTTTCTGAAGAACCAACTTTGAGTTGTTGCGAGAGTCGCTACGGTTGACACCCGTGGCGGATGGAGGTGCAAATTGACCCTCGAGGTTCGGAGAGGAGTTATTGGCTACTTCAGTTAGGACTTGTTTCCGAGTACATGGCAAAGGAATACTTACATCGCCTGGATAACCTAGATTCCTCGTCGACATTGGTCTTTGAGCTCAAGGAATCCTTCAGTCGCTGGATAATGGTTTGCATCTCCTCTTCTCTGGTGGCCATTTCCTCCCTTTCCTTGGTCATGGAGCTTCTCTCGCCTTCGTAGATATTCTCCAACTCCCGGCTCTTCTTGAGGGCTTTACTCTTTTCATTTTCGAGTTGCTCTAATTTTTCGTCGGTTTCGTGCAAACGTTCTTCAAGTTTCTCGTGCTCCTTTACAGACTCATCTAGTCGTGATTGTAGGACTTGGGATTGTTTTTGGTACTGTTCCGCTGCCGTTTCCGCCTTATTCAAGCGCTCTTTCAGATCATCCAAAGCTGCGACCGCCTCTGCTCGAGCATCCTCATCTACATCGGAATTCACGCTGTTTTGGCTAACATTTGAGATGCCAGCGCCGGGTCTAGAGATGGAGCCACGGGCAGAAATATGGTGGCCTCCCCCTCTTATCGATCGAGTTCGAGGGATGGTGTTATTTGGGCCTTGGGAAGAAGAAGGGGCGGACGAACGTCCTGTGACGGGCGTCCTCGAGGGATCTGTCGAGGCCCGTCGCCCACTCGGGGTGCCTGCTAGTGGTTTCTTGGAGACTGCAGACATAGTTGTGGTTGTTCAATAGCGGCCAAAAGAATACTTGAACTTGGGGGATAAAGAATGCTGTTGTTGTTGGTGAAGAAGCTCGGCGTGGAATTCGCAGTGATCGGTGATTTGGTTGCTAGCTCAACTCCTGACCCTGACGTGACCCCTGTTATTAATAGCAACCAGTATTGCAGCGCACCTGGGCACCTAGGTAGGCGAGGGCGAGGGCGAGGGCGAGGGCGAGGACGAGGGGGAGAGCGAGAACGAGGGATGCCTGACGAGAGCAATCTTTGACGTTATCGACTTTTGGTGCAAGTGGAAGCGAGGTACTCCGTAGTTCGCATTGAAAAGGGGAGAGTTAGAGTAGGTATGCTACGAATATAAGGTACCCTCAGTACCTGACAAGATTTGGTGGCGGTCACCTCTAGCTCTAGCGGTCACCGACGAGTGTGCAGACTAGTGCAAACAACCCAGACAAGCTTGGAAGTACGGGTACGGTACGGCAGTGAGGGCTTCCTGGTGCTTCTACGGAGTTAGATTGTTTTGATGTGTGTGCGCTGTAATTGACGGTGACCAGTGGCCGGGTGATGGTGAATCAGAGTGGGTTCCATAGGTTTGCAACTTTGCATAATAATCCCTCGCTTCCAGTATGATTAGGACGCGAAATTTAGATCTCCTCCCCAGGCTCCTCTTGCCCAGCTTGTCTCAAAGCATTAAACATTGAAACGAGTTTTGGAGTTTTGGCATCCTCTTACATGGTCATGCTTGAATCACAGTGAATCACCAAATGAGGTTGAGCTGGCCGTTGAATAAGGTTAATGCAATCCCCTCAAATCCAGCTCGTGAGGAGGAGCCTTGAGGAGCCTTGAGGAGCCTTGAGGAGCCTCGATGGAGCTTTGTCAAGGACAATCCCTTAGTCAGGGTCTATTGGGCTCCAGAAGCGGTGTCACAGATCAACCTCGGGTTCCTGCGTGAAATAATGAAATCGAATGATTGGACCATACCCCACAGCTTTTGGTGTTCCAGTCTGATGACAGACAGGATGCTATTTTCGAAGTTCTCCTGCTTCTTGGGATGAAGCAGGACATGACATATTGATGATTCGTTAATTGCTGTCCAGCCCAACATTAGCCTCGAGGAGTGCAGGTGGAGTGGACTGTGGACGGGAGCTGCAGGTCCACGGTGCAGGCATGGAGGAAGGTTCACGTGACCTTGTTTTCCTCATGGGGATCATGTGATTAGGTTTAGAGCACCCGACAAGCCGCCGCCACCGCCGGCCATGGCGACCTATTTACCCGATACTCCGATCTGCCAAGACTATCGCCCACCAGCACAATATCGCATTTCAAAAATTACCTCGAAGTTTTCAGCATCAACCTCAGCGTCAACAAACCAATCACTCCGCAACTACAACCATCATCTCCTGCCGGAGCGTATCAACTGAACCACACATCTAAGATCAATCAGATCTTCACACGCAACGATGGCACCAACAAAGAAAGCCAAGAAGTCCGCTGACGGAATCAACTCTCGTCTTGCGCTTGTCATGAAGTCCGGTAAAGGTGAGAATTTTGAAGATATCCTCGACTCCGCACCACCCACTGACAGGTCAATCACAGTCACTCTCGGATACAAGTCAACCCTCAAGACCCTCCGCTCCGGAAAGGCCAAGCTCGTCATCATTGCTGGCAACACCCCTCCTCTCCGAAAGAGTGAACTCGAGTACTACTCCATGCTTTCCAAGACAAACGTCCACCACTTCCAGGGCAACAACGTGAGTATATAGATATAACCCCTTCCCAATGGATGAAGCATGCTTCTCCAGGCTCCTAGCGATCAGACTCCGGTCTGTGAAGGAGTGACCCAGCGAAAAAGTCTATGACTTTGGAGGGTACAAATCATTTGCTTACTTTTCTCGATGACAGATTGAATTGGGTACCGCATGCGGAAAGCTCTTCAGATGCTCCACCATGGCTGTCTTGGATGCAGGTGATTCCGATATCTTGTCTGGACAGACTGCTTAGGTGCATATCTGGAGGAATATGGATTGATAGTTCATTCATTAGTGTAATGCAAAAATTATAGCATAACGAATGACACTTCTTTTCAAATATTTCCGGGAGATTTAGATAAAATGGTGTTGAACGCTTTTTATCGGGTTGGACTAACCATTATCTTGCATTGAACTTGAGCTGGAGCGGGCTTCTGCCACCACTCGTCGGCTTTAAAGACTCTTTCGGGATTTCTTTTGAAAGCAGGAATGATTTTGTCATGACTCTAATCATACAAATAGAAGCTTGAAGGCAAAAGCTTGAAGATTTGCCTCAACTACTCTGAAGCGGTCAAGTTTTGAACGTCCGCTCAGTTGTACGTACCTAGGTATAGGTAGGTAAGATAGGTATGCGACAGTCAGGCGGGGCCAAGGTTTGATGCTGATAAATCAAGTTGCTTGGAAATCAAGAATCCCTCGCCTTCGCAATTTAAAATTAAGTGACTCCGATGGCAAATAAATAAGCAAATAAATCCTTTAAAAGCCTACATTCCCACCTGATTATTCCTACGTTTTTTTCGGAGTCTTGCACAAAGATCCGATCCCGATAGCCCTGCAAATTTCAAAATAAGCGTAGTGGGCAACAAAATTCGCTTAACGATTGATAAGCAGGACAGGCTTAACTGGTGAACCCAAGAAACCGTCAACTCATTCCAACTTCAACAACAACCCAACGTCAAGACCACCTCGAAATCATTCAAGATGGCCCGCCGCCCAGCGAGATGTTACAGATACTGCAAGAACAAGGTGCGTAGCGCTCTTTTTTCGACAATGCGACGACATTTGGAGGAGGGAGACGAGGATTTGGATTCTGGGTGCTTTATCGCCACGAGGTCGAATACTTATCGACCCTGAGAATGAACAGCGCTCGCGCGAGCTTCAGGCGACCAAATATGACCATCAGCTAATTCCGATTCTTGTAGCCATACCCTAAGTCTCGATTCAACCGTGGTGTCCCTGACCCGAAGATCCGTATCTTTGATCTCGGCCGAAAGCGTGCGAACGTCGACGAGTTCCCTCTCTGCATCCACTTGGTTTCCAACGAGTATGAACAATTGAGTTCCGAGGCTTTGGAAGCCGCCCGTATTTGCGCAAACAAGTGAGTGTGCCCATGGCGGATTCTCTGGGTTGGGAAGAAGATATTGGTGGTTTGGATGCTAGGATCAACAGTCGCATTGGAGAACAACGGGAAAATATCTTCGAGCATCTACTAACAGGCTTCTTTCAGATACTTGGTCAAGGTTGCCGGAAAGGAAGCCTTCCATCTCCGTGTCCGTGTCCACCCATTCCACGTCGTCCGTATCAACAAGATGTTGTCATGTGCCGGTGCCGATAGACTGCAAACTGGAATGCGTGGTGCTTGGGGAAAGCCAAATGGAAGTGTTGCCCGTGTCAACATTGGTCAAATCATCTTGAGTGTCCGAACTCGTGATTCTCGTAAGTTTGGAAGCAATATTGTCTAAGTAAGATAAAGTCTAACACTCGAGCAGACCGTGCCACCGCTCTCGAGGCTCTCCGTCGATCACAATACAAGTTCCCAGGTCGCCAAAAGATTATTGTCTCTAAGAACTGGGGCTTCACACCTCTCCGTCGTGAGGAGTACATGGACAAGAAGGCCGCAGGAGCAGTCTTGGTTGATGGTGCATATGTTCAGTTCTTGAGCAACCACGGAAAGTTGGCCGATAACATCAGACGTTTCCCAGCTGCTTTCCAGGAGGCATAGGTTGGTTCGTTTGCATGTTTCGATGGGATTATGGGCAGAAAGGCGTATAAATTTGCAATGACTGGATGAAAATGCCACATAGCATTCATCTTATTATCATTGTACCTTAGGAATTGCTACGACTTTCAACATCAACGTTCTGTTTCATATGCATAGAGTGATTTTGATATGAGTAAGGGAGATGAACATATATGAACATACATACATGCTGGACCCTCCGGAGGCTCACTTTTTGCTCCGAAGGTACAGGCATGATGCCAGTGGAAAGCATGGAAGTCAATGACGATATATCAGTGTCCGAACTACGGCCTCTACATAGGTATGAATGGGGTAGGGCAAGGATTTCAATCTCCTGACTTGAAAATACCTGAGGAGCCCAAAGTTCCTGTGGTGGTTGGCTGGCAAGACTGCGGAAAGTCAAAAATAATCCACCTCCTTCACATCATGGTCCCTCTGGATTCCATCATACTGGTACCTACTCGTACCGTAGACTCTGTAGTCGCATGTAGCGCGATAAGACAGTCAACTGTGCCCCCTCTCCCCCCTCTTTCCCATTCCCTATTCTGGAATCGGGACGCCCGTTGTAGAAGCATGCATATCTTGGAACTGTACTATGGGCGTTATCGGGTGCAGTAGGAGCCTCCGTACCGTAGGGTAGGGGACCTATGGTATGCAGGCTCGCAGGGCATGTCTGACATCCAACACACAACCACCATGCCACCGATGATTACTCTTCCTGCTCTGACCTTCTAATATCATTCATTTCTGACCTATTTCTGACCTATTTTATTCCAAAAACATCTATGAGGATGACTGTAGAAGAGTATAGACCATAGTTACTCATCCCCAGGGATTTTCTGCACCTTCAGAGCCCGATGATTGCATCCACGTGGTTGGTTTGCAGAAGCCGGTGAGCGGGCGGCAATGTTGGTGGTGGTGCCCAGAAACATGCCATCAGCAGCACCTGCAGAGGCGAGAGAACAGTACTCGAGTACAAAGGGATATCCTTCCCAGCGCGTCGCCGACAGGGTCTGATTGAACGCAATATCTTTTGTCTTATTCCGCCCAACACTTTTAGAGAGTGACCCTCGAGACCCTCGAGACCTTATTTGGTTTTTCCTTTTCGTCAACACCATTAATTATATCTGTCATCTCTCTACCCATATCAACGGAATCCCAACATTCGGTTTCTAGTATAAAGTTCACCTGCACCTGCATCCTGCGGCGCCGCGCACGATAAGGATAAGGTCTTATCGTAGAGCCACCCGACCCGTACGCTCGTACGCTCGCCACGGCAGCGCGTTGCAGTGACAGCAGCCCAGGTGATCAGGCTGAGGGGTCGTCCAGTGTCCAGTGTCCAGTGTCCAGCGTCCAGTCCAGCGTCCAGCGTTGGTCGTTGGTCGTTGGTTGAGTTGTTGGTTCTGGTGTCTGGGTCTGGGTTGCATAACTTTACCGTGCGCCTCTGGAAGACATCACCACTTTCCCATACAGTAGCCAAAGCCTGTTTTCTCTGGGAGGAGGTCTGTTCCGTTCCCGAATCTCACAACCCATCTCCAACTCCCATCTTCGAGTCTATTTCTCCGGTCGTCATACCCATATTCCCTCCCACTCCCACATTCCACCGTTACTCGACGTCGTTGCATCTAGCATCTCGCATCTCCAGGACCCCTCAAAGCTTCCTTGAAGCTTCATATATTACGGAGCAATGGCGTTCCGCCATTCCACATACCAGGCCCCACAGCGCGTCTACACTTTACCAGACGAAAACGAGACCCAGGCACTTGCAGAAAGTCTTGCACAACCATCTCAAAATGTGGCAGAATCACAGGAATGGATTTTGTTCGACCCCTCGGCAGCTTCGACCACCGATCGCAGCTACACCATCTCTTCAGCACAGACGCAAACCGCCGGTCGGTCTCGTATCAGTGATTATGGCAGTTTAGATACGGCCGCGAGAAGCTACGGTTATGATCCAGATGGCAGAAGCGGACATACTGAAGACCTGGAGGAAGACGGGGAGTTGGATAGCTTGGACAGCCACCTGCAAGAGTTCAGAGCAGAGCCGAGTGTGTATAGGTCGAGCGGAGTAGAAGGAGAGGCTAGCACATCGGTACTACCGCAACATGATGGCCTTGGGAGCTTCCGGGTCGATCAGGGACTTATGGGTGATGATATGCAAGAGCAGTTATACGCTTTTGAGAGATATAATCCTCGTCGAATAAAGAGGCGACGGGAGAGCTTGGAGTTGGGCCAGTTGGAATTGGACGATGAGAGGGCAGCGGAGCTAGAACGAACACGGCGAATTGAGAAATGGAGGATGGAACAGAGTCGGCTGTTGGTTGACGAGATACAGAAAGAAACGCGAAGGCGGAAGATGTCAATGACAAGTGAGAGAAGAAGTGTTGTAGTTGACCGAGAACAAGAGGACATTGCCACGTTGAGCACAGTGGATTCGTCTGGCTTAACTGACGTGGCTGACGACACCGAAAGTTTCCTGAACAGGATCACGAAGAAACTGATCCATGACTTGATGGGCATTGACGATGATCTACTCTCGATAATCTTTGGCGAGTCAATACCAATGGACGACGACCTCTCTTCTACTCCTAGAACAAAATCACCAAGCGAAATCCAGAATGGTCTGATCTCAATGAATGGATCCGAATCTTGGGAATATCGTCTCGTGGAACGAATAGCCCGCGAGCTGGGACTACTCGTTAATAAAATTTCGGACCACCCTGGTGCTTTCTCAACATACTTAAACTCGCAACAACTCCCTCTTCCTTACGCGGGACTCCCTATCATCCCCGAAACTGCTCGCGACCAACCTATCACATCTCAAATTCAAGAGTCAACTCTCACCTCACCCGACCCCGAATTTCTCCCAACCATCCAAAACTCACAAGCAATACCAATCCCAATATCCGGCAACTCTCTTACCCCCTCTCCTCTACGAGAAGAAGACTCCACTCCCAGAGCATCCAAAGCCCTATCCAGAGAAGAATGGGAACGAGATCTTGATGTAACGATGGTCTTCCGCTACCTTCGCTCACGCTTCACATCCAAATTCCAATCCTCCCCTTCCACGCCGGCTCCAACTTCCTCGCCTGATTTCTGCACTACCCAAGGCACTTCCCATCTCGCCACAGCATCTACGTCCGAGACAGCTGCTCGAGCGGCAAGAGTACGACAGCATCACCCACTTGTTACCCGTCAGAACTCGTCCCCACGACGCAGGCAAATCGAAAGACGAACATTCAAAGTTTCTGTCCCTGGTGGCGTGACAACAGGCGGTGGTCTAGTGAGAAGAGGAAGCAGCAGCTGTGCAAGCGAACACCTGGGTGCTGTCGGAGCTGCGCTGAGTGCCGTGGGAATAAAGAGGAATAGTACGAGTAGCACGAGGCATTATTGGGATTTTGGTAATGGCGGAAGTACAGCAGGAAGTGGGAGTATGATTGCTAGCACTGGGGGGATGGGAAGCTGGGGAGAAGTTTGATGTGAGGCTTGACGTTTGAAACGTCTTCTAGCTTTTTCTTTTCGACCAGAAGATCCTTATTTTTTTTCGTTGTAAGCTTCGATGATATAGAAATATGCCGACTGGCAGAGAGCGCTGAGATAGAATGGGGATTTGGGTAGACGGCTCGAAAGAACGAAAGATGCATATATGGATGAAAGGGGGGCATTCTGTGCGCGAGGATTCCTACATGATGGTTTGACGGAGCTAAGGAGCATATATTCATGGATCTGGCGTTTTTATTTTCTTACAACTACGAGGCGACGATGTGTTTTTTCTGATGGATTGATGGATGATTTTATGGGCACTATTTGTCTTCTTTTCTCTACACTTACGCTTGCTAGGTTTCAATGAGCGACTTCATTTTCACAAGTTCTTCTCCATTTTCTTCGTTTCTGGGATCTCTCTCTATATGAATTCTGAGGATTCTGTATTTGTAGAGGGTTGCGTGGTTTAATGGATCTATGAGTGGGTGCTTAGGTATTTAAGCAGATCGGGGTTCAACATTTGGGTTATGATAGAATTATTTAGAAATTGTTTTGTATGTGTTCATAAAGTGATATTTTAAAGAAGAGAGATTGAGATTTATTTGAGCTTTTGGAGGGGGCGTTAGCGTCGCCGCCCTGACCAAGTGCATAGTAAGGCTGACGCTGACTCATAAGGTCCGCAACCCCTCCATGACCTCCCCTCCAAACCCACCTGCAAAGCGCAAAGGATCAACTCCAGTCTAACAAACGTACGAAGTAGTGACGATGGCGACCGCAACCCCAATTCTCCCCGAAAAGGGAAAGAACAATATCCTTATCACTAGCGCGCTTCCATATGTCAACAATGTTCCCCATTTGGGTAATGTCATTGGAAGTGTACTGAGTGCTGACGTTTTCTCGCGATTCTCGAAGCTGAGGGGCAGACCAACGCTATTTATCTGCGGTACCGATGAATACGGCACTGCAACAGAGACCAAAGCTTTGGAGACGGGTCAAACACCCCAAGAACTCTGTGACGAATTCCATAAGAAGCACAAGGACGTTTACGACTGGTTTGAGATTGCTTTTGATCACTTTGGACGCACAACTACAGAAAAGCAAACGGAGATTGCGCAAGACATATTTCTCAAGCTTCATAAGAACGGCTTTTTGGAGGAAAGAACCACCACTCAGCCATACTGCGAGAAGCACGAATCTTTCCTTGCCGATCGCTTTGTCGAGGGTACATGCCCAAAATGCCAGTACGATGACGCTCGTGGAGATCAATGCGACAAGTGCGGCAACCTTCTTGACCCATTCGAATTGATCAATCCACACTGCAAAATCGACGGCGCAACTCCTGTGCCACGAGAAACTACCCACATATTCCTGCGACTCGACAAAGTTGCATCCGACATCGACAAGTGGTTTACCAAGTCGAGTCAAGAAGGAGAATGGCCACAGAACGGTGTCAGCATCACAAGATCATGGTTGAACAAGGGATTGGAAGGTCGAAGTATCACCAGAGATCTCAAATGGGGTACGCCAATACCACTACCAGGATATGAGAAGAAGGTGCTCTATGTTTGGTTCGACGCTTGCATTGGTTATCCCTCCATTACGGCAAACTATACAAAGGACTGGGAACTCTGGTGGCGCGATCCGGAGAATGTCAAGCTCTACCAATTCATGGGCAAAGACAACGTTCCTTTCCATACTGTTATTTTCCCTGGATCGCAGATTGGAACTGGTGACAAGTGGACCATGTTGAATCACTTATCAACCACCGAATACCTGAATTACGAGAACGGGAAGTTTTCCAAGTCCAGAGGTGTTGGTGTGTTTGGAGATACTGTAAAAGATACTGGAATTCCCCCTTCGGTCTGGAGATACTATCTTTTGGCCAATCGTCCCGAGACTGGTGATACGCAATTTGAATGGAAGTCCTTCATCGCGGCCAACAACAGCGAACTGTTAGCCAATCTCGGAAACTTCGTCAACCGACTTATCAAATTTGTCAACGCGAAGCTCGATGGTGTCATTCCACAATTCTCAGCTTCATATACTGATGAATCGTTCGATTTCTCCAACTTCATATCCGAGGTGAACGCTCTTCTAGCTGAGTACGTTGCTGATTTAGAAGCCGTAAGATTGCGGGCCGGAGTCCAGAAGCTTATGCAGATATCTGCTCGAGGTAATCTGCTTCTTGCGGGCCGTTTGGACAACACCAATCTTAAGGATAGCCCAGAGAGAACGCATACCATTATTGGACTTGCTCTCAACCTTTCATATCTGCTCGCATCGCTAGCTTCACCATATATGCCGTCAACAGCCACGTCAATCGTCGAGCAACTCAATGCGCCTCTAAGTCAAATTCCAGACAAGTGGGTTCCAGATTCTCTGCCTGGTGGTCATAAAATTGGTAAAGCTGCATACTTGTTCACCAAAATCGACGACAAGAAGGAGGAGGAGTGGAGGACGAGGTATGGAGGAACACAGGCGTCGAGATTGGCGGAGGAGGCGGCAAAAGCCAAGAAGGCGGCGGATAAATTGAGAGATAAAGAGCGGAAGAAGGCTAAGAAGGAAGCGGCAAAGAAGGGTGAAGATGTGAACAAGGAAGAGGTTGAGAAGAAGGAGGTGGAGTTACCACATAGAGGTGTTGTGGCTGAGGAACAAGCTCCCCCACCTGCTGCCGCGCCGTGAGAAAAAGAAGAAGAAAAAAGAGTGTTCATGATATAGCGAGCAGATTTTAGAGTAGTGGCCATTTTTTGCTAGAGGCTTAAGATGGAATTTCAACAATTATTTAGCTTTCAAGGACTATTTCAAAGACTAGAGTGCTTTTTGTAAATGTGATAATCCATTGTACAATACCTTGAGATTTATACTGGTACATGTAAGATCCTTCCTCTGCTTATACAAGCGAGCCTTAAGCGAGTTTTGCTTCGTAAGATATCATCAAAATATTGAACCTCTAAGTCTAGTTGCAGACGTTTATGTAATTTTGTTAGAATTCGACTAGACGGCTTTGCGAGATGATATATTGGGATGATTGTATCCGACATGGAGTGGAAGTTAGGATACTCTCGTCAAGGTCTCAAAGGGAGCTATAAGTATAGCCAAATTAGTTTGAATTGCAAGTCTAAGAGTTGTTGAATATACTGTACCCTATTCTTTTCTTTTGGATTTTTGAAGATGGCTTTGTATGATTTGGCAATGGTTGAAATCTTGAAGGTGGAGTAAATGATATCTGAGTGAGTTGCATTCAAGTGAAAGCTGCAAAATCTGAGATACCACTAGATAGATATCCCTTATCACCCGGGTGATAGAAGAGATTCTCCATTGCAAGTGCAGTAACTTATAATTCTAACCTATTCAAGCATCCGTATGATTGCCTTCTCTTCAGCCCCAAACCAAACTACAAACATAAAGGGCCGGAGTGAAGAGTGGTAAGGGAGGACCTACAAGCACGGTTTTCAAGGTGTCAATCTTTCGAGGTGCAGAGCTGGTTGATGTCATTGTAGTGCGATTTGCAACAAAACTTTGAGAAATTACCTAAATTAGTAATATGAGCTTGGATTCACTGTGTTTTTCGCGGCGAAACGGGAAAACGGGCAAACGGTGAAACGGTGAGACGGCGAGGTTCTTTTGCAGGTCCCGCTTTTGATGCTCCGTGGCTCAGTGGGCCGATTTTTGGGGGAGTCACTGGGTGGGTGTCGGGGAACTTTGTGACTGGATGGAAGATAGAGGTTACAGGTTTAGTGAGATTATCGGGGGAGTCGAGGGTTGGGAAGTTGAGGAGATTTGAGGAGGAGATTGAGGTGAACACTTAAAAGCTCACTATTCTTAGACCTTAAATATTTGCTTTGATTTCCAAGTAACTTTCATTCACGTTTTTCACCTGAGCGTTCTGCATTACAAGACCCTCTATATAACTAACTCTCACACCCGAGTCATAACATTACAACAATCTTTTACTCCTCCACACTCGTAATAGTTACGGAGGGTTGCGCATCAAAGGAGCTTGATGGAAGCTTCTAGAGAAGTACGGTGATAACTAGAGGCGACTTTTACATAGCCAGAATCTACGTTGGATGGCGAAATGAGGGGGAAGGCAGAAGTTTCTTAGAATTTGGAATCATCGTTTCAACGGATCCGTGCTCGCTTAGAGATTCAACACCCGGCAGCTCAGCTACAAGCAAAATGCTCGAGCTTTTGTATAAGGGGTCCCAGAAAGAAAACAAGCAGAAACATATTCAAGATGAATTGATACAGTGGAGGAATAACTACTTCTGACTCTGCAATCTATACTCGGGTTGGGCAAAGGGCTTTATAGGGGTAAGGAGATGGTCAACATCCAGGTGTAAGTATAAGCATAGGCCTTAATTGGCAAAAATTATAATGAAAGCGTACAGATCAACAAGTATACACCTATGTTTACCCCCTGCAACTTAGTTGTGGATACACCATTATCTAGAAGTCTTCTCATCGCCCAGCCGCCAGTGCGCCACTTTCAAGTTCACCCATCCCCTTTCCATGTCACAAAATCAGACTGCTAAACATCGTATCTCGGCACCGGCACGAAAAGAACCAAAAGAACCAAATAATGAATAAAAAAGAATAAATGAGAAACTCCAATGGCAAAAAACAAGCTCAGGTCAGGTCACGCTGGCTCGGAAGAACTCTGCATCCGTACTCGTTTCGAGCTCGAGGATGTTGGTTTATCTCGCAAATCAGAGGTGGCAGTCTACTCTCAACTGAGCTATTTAGGCTGGTGGTGCACTGGACCTTTCTGTGATGAACTAACTGATTTGCTGGGAGGAAGTGTATTATGTATTGATACAAAATCTTCGGATAATTCTCGGGCAACCACAGCACTCTTGCGCTGCTTTTACATTACATCCCTAGAAGCCCCCGCATTTGCATAACCCCTCCACCCCGCCGTCAACTCCAAACCTCGAGTACAAAACCAACACTCCCATATCAGCCTTCGAAATGCCCCACGACACATTCGACGAAGTCCTCGGTCTCGAAGAAGAATTCTACAGCGATGGCCACAAACAAGGTCTCTCCGACGGCATCGCAGCAGGCCGCATCGAAGGGCGAAAATTCGGACTTGAGAAGGGCTTTGAGAAATATGTCGAGAGTGGAAGATTATATGGGAAATCACTGATTTGGGCAAATCGTCTCCCTCAACTGAAATCCTTACCAAAAACCCCTTCAAAAGTCTCTGATCCAGAATCTGACCAAATTTCTGGTCTCGTTTCTAATATAAATGACGATGTGAAGTTGAATCTACCACCATTGCAGAATAACCAGAGATTGGTTAAGCATGTGAAGGTTCTTCATGCCCTAGCTGAATCGGAGAGTCTCTCAACCGAGAATTCTGAGGATGCCGTGGCGGATTTTGATGACCGGTTTAAGAGGGCGTTAGCTAAGGCTAAGATTATTGAGAGGATGGTTGGGGAGGGGACCCCAAAGGATGGGGAGGAGAGTGGGAAGGTAGCGCCGAGGAATGATGAGAATATTGAGGATGCTAGTACGGGGAGGCTTATTGCTTGAGGCTGCGGAACAATGATATTATTTGAAACCGCTTGCTTGCGCTGTTCGCCCAAAATGGGCAGAGTGAAGGAGGTTGCCATTTGGCGGCTGGAGACCTCAGAACTGGGTGTGGGCGCCCGAAATGATTGAGTTAGAATTATCTTGAGATGTTACAGTAAGTCAATCTTCTTTTGTATTCTGATATTTTAGTGTTTTTCTAACGTTATTTTGAAGAGAGAAGAGTCGTATATTCCTTGTCTTTGCAAGTGGTTTAGGGTTATTGATCGCAGTCTGGAAAGCGGGAGGAAAGGGTGGGGTGACATCAATGAGGGATTTGGCTACATCTCACTAGCATGAATACTCGGAAGTTGATAATGCTTCAAATCCACTATCTTCTATCTTCTATCAACTCAGGTATATCTCTACCGATATCTGGCTGACTTAAAATCAATGATAATGCTAGAAATTGCGCAACCAGAAATCAACGTAGAAACTCGGTGAAACTCAAAATGAGACTTCGGCTAAGAATTGCTGCCCTTTCAACGCTAGCGCATATCTGACCCACTGCTGCGCATTATTCTTAACCTTTACGTCCCTTTGTCAATTTCTCTAATGGCGATGGCGCTGGCGCTGGCTCTCTTCCCTCGTACTCGTCCAGCCACTGCTGCTGCAAGGCTTTCGTCTTGCGAACTCTTACCTGTTTTTCAATAATTGGTTTCAACTCCTCAGCTATTTCGTCCTTAATTTCTGCCTTTAGCCTCTCCTTGGCGGTACGCTCAACCTCCTCGAAAAGAATTGGTCTCAACTCTGCCTCAATTTCCTTTCTCAACTCCTCTTCCTTGTTCTGACGAAACTCGCGCTCAAAGACGGGTTTGAAGATAATCTTAAGCTCCTCCTTCAAAGCCACACGCTCATTCTCTCTAACTTGTTCAGTAATCTTAGGACGAAGCTCTGCCTCAACCTCTCCACGAATCGCCTCGCGCTCCAAGATCGGAAGTTCCTTTCGGGCGAAAGCGAAAGCCTCTCTCTTGGTAGCCTCTCCCTCTTCGTCGCGGATCATCTTCAAGAGCTGGGGTCTGAGCCGCGCCTCGATCTCCACTCTCAAAGCAGCCTTAACCTTCTCTCTCTCCGCGACCAAGGTCTTTCGATTCTCCTCTTGAAGATCAAGTTGTAGGTCATGCTTCTGCTCCTTTCTCAATTCCTCCTTCAACTTTGATTTCCACTTTTTCTCGAAACGATCTCTCTTCTCATTGACGAACTCGCCCTCCATTTGGTCCTTAATTTTGCTGTAGAGCTGCATATGGATGCTCAAGTTGTCGACGCCAGGGCGTGCTTTCTCCATTTCTGCCGTGAAATCGTGCGGCATAAACAGCCTGTTTCTTAATTCTGGGTGAGCATAATTTGCTGGGCGATGTTTTGTCAGTAGTTTGTCACCTTGTCTTCGTTGAACTGTTTAAGAAGAATGGGATATCGAGCTATGCAGATGGAAAAGTGAAGGTGAGAATATGCGGAGAGAGATGTGGGTAACTTACGAGCATCTCCAGCCCATTCATGGAGAGGACGTTCGGGCTTCGTTGGCTCTGCAGATTCAGATCGTTTGCGCTTATCGCGTTGTTCAGATGGTTGATAATCGGCCATGGTTGCGAAACAAATAGGCAGAGAGTGGACGCAAGAGGTAGCTAGAATCTCAATGCCAGGCGTACTTAAGTTGAATTTGTAGTGCTATGGACGCGAGAGGCCGTGGGTATTATTCAGTGTTACTGCGAGTGAAGTGAATAGGATTACCGTGGTGGTTCCCATATATCAAATCGAGGTTGACGCGCAACAAGAAGGCGAGAACGCAGTTGAGTGCCCGAGGTACTTGATGCAGCAGATTGACTGTCGCGACGAGTGAGTTGAGTCGAATTGTGACTGTGTCCACCAGAAGGCTAGAAAGCTCGGTGTGATATATATATATAAATACTCGGGAGCGAGCGAGTCCGGCGAGTGAGGCAAGTCAACATTCACCCACCCACCTCAAGACAACCAATAAGTGGGACCACGTCACCTTTAACCTCAACTCCTCTTTCCTACAACGAAAATTCTCGCACACCTCAAAGTTTTCATTGATTTCTCCCCAGCCCCCTGCAATCATTTCAGCAACAATTGCTGGAAACCAATTGGTTTTCACTTTTTCAATTTTCGCGCCAAGCCCTTAAGCGAGCAGCAGATCTTGCTCACTACTCTTCAAACTCCTGGAGCACACAGATCAACTTTACAAACTTCCGCACTTCAACACTTTGACCTACTCAAGCAGCCGCGCTACAATTTGTTTTGCTGCACACAACTTGTCGCGACTTCTTCTCTTGCTTGAGATTAAAAGAACCTTTACCCTCTTTGCCTTTGCGGAACTACAGGTCGTCTCAACGTCGTCAAATTCACAATGATGTCGATCAGCAACGAGTCTGACGATTATGACCCTTCTATCCGCCGTCCAAGCAGCAGCGCTGACAGCGGCTACTTTGGCGATTCCTTCAGCTCTGATTGCACAACCAAAACCTTGGAGGATGAGGTCGACATGGTCCTTGACTTGACGGGCGGAGATGACGATGACGATGAGCTACTTGTTCTCAAGCCTGCGGGACTTCTCAACTGGTGGGATAAGATCACTGAGAACGCAATGCCATTTTGGGAGGCCTCTGAAAACCCTGCACCAGAACAAGATGCTCCTGGTAAGTGCTCTCAATCTCTATTCTTCCAAACATTTTATCTATTGCGCCAATGGCGGTAGCACCATACTGTACTTTGTACTTCTTCACAATCATGTTCCTTTAACCAGGCCTATTTATTTTACCTCTACACATCACCCACCGGTCGCAGTTGCAAGCTTTGGGCAAATAATTAAAACATGTTTTTGCGCACAGAGAAAGACAAGATCTCCTTTATTTTCAGCGCCCTCGAGTCCGGCATTCACGGTTTCTCGAAATTAACTCGCGCTCTCTTCTCGGAAATTGAGTCCCGAGACCAATCAATCTATGAGCTCGAGCTCGAGAATCAAACCTTGGCCATGCGCAACTTCGCCCTGACCAATGAGCGCGATTCTGCTTTCAAGGAACGCGACGACCTCGAATTGGAATGCCAGACCCTCACCATGCGCACCTCGTCTCTTACCTACGAACGGGATTCTGTTACCAAGGAACGTGATGCCCTCAAGGAAGAGAACGCCACCCTTACCATGGACAAAGGAACTGCGATATTCGACCGTGATTGTACTGAGAGGGAGCGCGATGCTTTCAAGGAGGAAGTTAAGAAGTTGAAGAACGATGCGAAGACGGACGTTGCCCAATTGAAGGCTGAGATGAAGGAATTGAAAGAAAAGAACAAAGCACTCATCTTGCAGAACTTTGCCATGAAGAAGGAAGCGGAAGAAGTTAGAGCAGAGAAGAAGAAGGTAGATGTCAACTTTGGCATTATCTCTCTAGAGCGGGACAGTTTGCGCACTGCTGTCGAGAACATGAGAGGAGAGGCGCCTTACCATGTTTTGGCTCGCTGGATGGAAAACCCTGGCTATGGCTTTGGCCTCTGAACTGATTCTTGTTTGACTTTTACTCACAGAGACGTTATTATACGGCGATGATTTGGGGAAAGAAGATGAAGGATGAAGTGGTGTCATCATGTGAAACGTTTTATATTCGAAGTTGCTCAACCTGTGGTTTTCACGACGCTTGTTTTTTTACATACGAGTATGGCCTGTGCATTGGGGCATTTCAAAAACTGGAGCAGTCATTTGTTTGCCTGAAGAAGATGGAGGGAGCGGTGTCGTCGTGTGGAAGGGTTTATATCTGGAAGCTGATTGACTTGTGGTTTTCACAACGCTGTTTTACATACAGCTATCGTCTGGGTGTACGATGGGGCATTTCAAGATTGTAGTGGTTGGTCATTCGTTTGCCTGGAGAAGTCTGTTTCTGTTTTTCTTTTCTTTTCTTTCCCTTTTTTCCTTCCGTTAAGGGGTTGCTGGTGGTAGCTGAAGCTGTCAATGTTTTTCATAAGCGGAGTCTTCTTCCCCCGACGTTCGCTATCTTATGTGGGGGAAATGTGGAGAGATCTTTCTCCTGACGCTCGCTTGTATCTCGCGTGGCGGACGATGACCATATTTGATATGGATTTGATCTTGATTCGAATTTGCTAGCTTTGTTAGGTACTTAGGGATCTTCTCACTCTACTATAAGTAGAGCCTGAATAAGCTTCAATACAATTGCCATTTACAAAACCGCTTGACTCGTCACTGCTTTGCTTGAATCATGACCTACAATACAAAACCCTTGCAAGTCAGTCTTGTCTATATTGGCATGAGGAAACCTCAACTGTTAGCCACATGTCCTTGAATCATGATTTCCTTCCACAAGACTCCATCTCTTCATGACTAGAAAACCATCAAATTCACTTCTCATAACCATGAATCCTCTCTCTTTAACCGGAATCTCCTTTAACCGGACCCACCGCTAAGCGAAGAGGCCCACTAATGCTTGGCTCCGTTACACAAGAAATTCTTATCTGCTAGCGTCATCGATAAGAAATCCATCCCCGCCATCTACCTATTCACCAATTAGGGCACGAACCCTCCCATTGGGCCAATCACTTTGCTGCATGTATTCTTGAACTGGGATCACTACAATCCTGTGTACAAGAGAAATAGACGCAGGAAAGAAAGAAGAATGGAAGACTCAGAAAACGACCTCTTCGCCATCGACATCTCCTCTTCCGACTCAGATTCAGAGCTCTCCCAAGTCGCAACACCACAAGTCCCACGCGACTTCCAATCCGAAGAAAATTTCCAGAAGCAGAAGGAGAGTTGGAGAGCCAGATTTGAAGTTGGTGAGGTTCGTATTTATCCCACCTCCCACCTCCTGCCCCCTGCTTCCCCTCCTCTTTCCCCTTCCGTTCCCCCAATTGCAACAATACAAACCTGACTCACCTAGCTCCACAAAACCCTTACTCTCCCTTTAAACAACCCCTCAAAACCAACCTCCCAAACAATCCTCCACGCAATAGAAGAACTCTATTTCTTCAAACGGTACGCAGAGGCGTTGAAAGTAGCGGAGGAGGCCTTGAGAGGGGAGTTGATGGTGGATTTTAGGAAGGTGGTCGTTAGGTATTGGGAGAAATGTGAGGGGAAGATCAAGGCTTCAGGACAGGTAGGAGTTGTGGTATAAGAGGAGGGAGGAGTTCGTACAGATTTAAGTTAAGCGTGAAATACTTCCAAACACTTCCAGTGCATTCTAATGAAGATCAAGATACGAAATGAAACCGTATTTGTGGGGATGTTTCAATTTCACTTTCACATGTAATGATGAACTGACTTCGATGGCCATAGATGCAGACTCCTCTGTATACTGTATAGTGTTTGTGCTTATTGCTCAGTTCTATCATCTTTTGCTTTGTTTTTTGTTTTTGTTGTTATAAGACAGGCTTTCTATAGGGGTTTCCTGTTGCCCTCCACTCTTCTAATTGCCTGAAAGCCCATGGCTAGAAGATGCACATCTTGAAGAGTACACCGCAAGGAGATTTTCCAAGCGTGGAAAAAGCAATCTAACCCTCTATAACCCTTCAACGCCATGCTGAAAGACAAAATCCCCACTAAAACAAAAACCAATTATATGTACCGTCCCAGTCTTTCTACTTTTATGTGCCCAATCCCCCGTAAACCCTTTTCTATGCGCACCAATTGAAGGAGGATGAGTCGTAAATTGTCGTGAATGAATTGAATCGATTGGTAAACCTCCAAGTTACTGATCTTTTCCCCCACCTTTTCGTCTATGACGCTGCCATCTTCTCTTGTTCTCGTTTTCTTTCCTCGCTGAATACTCGTCGACTCATCTCTAGAACAGCCTCGAATCCTTCCTTGCCTTTGATAGCATTTTCCTTGAAACGCATCACTGCGTTGTCCTCAACGGCCGTCTTAACTTTCTGCCATCCACCACATAATGCGGTGACCTTTGCGTCTTGCTTGAATTGTGTGCGGGTGGCCGAAATGGGTTGGTAGACGACAGATTCTCGGACGCTCAGGATGTTGGACCAGGTCAGATTCTGCGAGACCATGGTGACTTTCTTCGATTCAGGGTCGACGTAGGAAGTTTCAAAGACGTGTGAAGTATCGGATGCGCCAAAGAGTGAGCTCAGCCATTTCGGAGCACTCTGTTTGCAAGTGATCAATCTTTCAGTTCGCAGCTGGGAAATAGTTAGCCAAGGCCACATGCTAGATATCGAGGTGGGCTTACAATTCCGGTCGTGAGGTCGACATGTCGGGATAATGTGTCAACAGCGATGACATGTGTTGATTTATCGTTCCAGGGACAGTACTTCCTCCAGTTGGCGGTGGAGACCTCCTCCCAGGAATAATCGAATGTTTCCTCGTTCGAGAAGACCTTCATTTTGCTCGTGTGATGGTTGCAGGACTAGTCCCGATGATTATCGTGGGGCCAGGCGCGTCGGGTTCAATTGAATCCTGTTATTTGTGAGATGCACTCGTGGAGGTTTGGTATCCGCGGATTTGTTATTGCGGATTCGACAGCGATAGGTAGGTGTTGGTGGTGGTGATGGTCAAATAGTTGTGGGTTTCCAGTGAATGGAATGCCAGAGGTAAGGAATATGATTAGTTTTTCCGATGAAAGACTGGAGTGTCAAAGTGGAGAGGGAAAAGCCGGGGAGAAAGAAGTTTTGCCTCCTCCAGCTGTTTAGCGTCATTTCTCTGCCGAAGCCCCGGCCCCGACGCATTTCGGTTTCAATACGGGTGGCGAACCACACCAGAGACGCAGTGCCAAGACATATGATGCTATTGGAAATCCTCCAGGGCTCCCCATTTCATTTGTTCGATGACCGATGTTCTCACAGTAATCAAGTTTTCCCCTCCACCTGGGCTGCCTCACTGCTACTTTGGGAGAATTCCCTAGGTTTCCCCAGAAAGGAGGGGAAATACGACTTCTGTTCGTTTTAATCTTTGTCCGGTCAGCTGCATGAGGATGATGAACCAATTCCCATTCTGGATTTCTGGATCCCGAGGTTCACTCCAGGTTTCTCGGTATCTCCCCTTCTCCCCTTCTCCCATTCCCTCCTCCTGAAAGGCGAGAAGGCCTCATTACCGGCCACACCACCAAACTTATACACTCACACGCACACGCACACAAACACAAAACACCTCAAACCGATACAGGAATACTTGGGTACTCTGTACAGTACACTCAAACGAATCACAACGTGCCACTGCTACAACTCACCCTGGACCTACCGCTCAAGCTCAAGCTCCATCTCAAGCTTACGCCGACGTCTTGAACCTCCAGCTTGCCCTGAACCTTTGAACCTTTGAAGTTATACCTCGTGACGATCACGTGTTAGAGCTGCATGGAACCTTGGAAGATGTTTTCCTCTTACCAAGTACCTAGGTACCAGACTACCAGTATCCTATCCAAACTTCCAAAGCTGGAAAGGTTGGGTCCATTTATCGTATTATACTTTTTCGGTAGGCCGGTTCAAAGCCCAAAGCGTGTGCTTCCCCAGAAGATTGGGTGTCTTGGGCACGAAGCAATATAAAACGTGCAGACCCATATCAAAATACCCCTATCCTCTCAATACCAAATTAGTATCAAAATCCTCATGAAAATCTCCCTGATGGCTTGGTAGAAGCTTTCTGGGTGCACGAGCAGTCCCTCAAGTGGCTTCTTCATCTTATTTGCTGGTTGGATAACTTTAGACGCTGCGCATCATAACCTAGACAAACCAAACCCCCTGACCCCGTCGTCACCACAGTTGGAGTAACCAGACCAGAACAGGCCAGCCACAATTTATAATTTAACGTCGGCTCAACCTCTTCTGTTCCTCTTCCCCTCTCTGCGCTCTTTTCCTGCCACCGACTACCAACAATCACCACTCACATACTGCTCTGCGCGCCTGATCAATCACATCTGAACTGGTGCAAACTCTCACATCCGAAACAGCTTCTTCTCTCTCCTTGGCGCAACCCCTCCTGCTTGCGCCGGACTTCACAACTCTTTGATATTGCGCCATTTGACTCCCAAACTCACACCCAACATCCTACAAAATGCCTCGCGAACTCAGAAAACGTAAAGCGCCTGAGGAACCAGTTGTAGCTGCTCCTCCAGCGAAGAAGAAGGGTCCTGTCGCCAAAGCTGTCGCCAAGGTCAAGGAGGTCGTCACGCCAAAAGCCGCCGCCGCCGCGTCAAAGGTTGAAGTTGGCGCAACTATTGATCTTAAGGGATTTGGTGGTGAGATTGAGACTCAGGAAGGAACCAAGGTCACGCTTAAGCAGCTCGTGGATGAGAGTAAATCCGGAGTTGTCCTCTTCACATATCCAAAAGCTTCTACCCCTGGATGTGAGTATCCGACTTGATACACAAATCTCACCATCGTAGATTTCACTCGCTAATCTGAACAGGTACAAAACAAGCTTGCGAATTCCGTGACAAATACGCGCCACTCACTGCTACTGGATTCTCCATCTTCGGCCTCTCCAAGGATTCACCAAAAGCAAACACTACATTCAAGGAGAAGCAAAAGCTTCCATACCCACTTCTGTGTGATCCTAACGCAACCCTTATCTCGGCAATTGGATTGAAAAAAGCCCCAGCTGGCACTACCAGAGGTGTTTTTGTAGTTGACAAGTCTGGAAAGGTCCTGGCAGCTCAAGCTGGATCTCCATCTGGTACCGTTGAAGTCGTTGAGAAGCTTGTTGCCGAAGGAGCATCTGAGCCAGTTGAGGCTAAGGACGAAGCCGCTACTAATGGTACCAATGGAGCCACCAAAGAGGATGAGGCAAAGGCTGAGGTTGCTGCTCAGGTAGCTGACACGGCTGAGAAGTTGGATGGAAATGAGGGAAAAATCGTTGCAGCTTGAGAATTTTTCTAGTTGACCACGAGGAGAATTAGGGATTTTGATTTGTATCTACAGGCGAGCTTCTTCACAGGACTTTTGATGTCGGTCGCTGGTACACAAAATGGACTCTAACTCTGAGGGAGCGCGTTGATGGATGTGGACATGTACTTTATTAGGGTTAGGACGAATTGAGCTTGATTTCATTATCTTTAATCATCATACATGACCAATCTTTCATTTGTGTTTTACTCTGCACGAGTCTATTTTTTGGAGCGACGGCGCAAGAGAGATTTGGAGATGGAGCAACATTTTCTTAGCCGTTTTGCAAATGCTCTTTGTATTGGGTTGCAGAACTTCACTTGGAGTTTTCCCAAAAAGAAATCTCGACATCAAATATAATATAGAATAAGTGTGTATAGTTGGTGAGAGATGTTATAATTCGTTCCAATTCACTTCTTGTAATACCAGAGTTCTGATAGGCACTCCCGGATAAACCACGGCAGGTCTAAACTTGACGACGACCGAGGACGACACCTTCAATCCATACATCTCAAGCTCCCCCAAGCACAACCAAAAGTCAATTCCCTCTCAACATACACCGAGAGTAGGAAAAATGTCTTCCCAGGCAGCCGCCAAAGTCGCGCAAGCCACCAACTGCGTCATCGAAGTGAACAAAGTAATCCCATCCTCTTCCTCCGCCGACCTCTTTTCCCAACGCTCCGACAGAAACTGACACCACCCCTCTATAGAAATACACAGTCCAATCTACCGGAGTCTGGGAACTCATCCGTCGATTCTTTGCTGTAGATTCCAATCGCTCCAACGGTGTCCCTCTCAATCCCCAATTCCGCAACCCACCCCCAGGATCAAACGACCCTCTCTCCTTCAAAGACCCTGTTACCCTCCCCGCAGGCGACATCGCCGATAACCCATACTGGAAGCGCGACTCAAGACGCTCCTACCCACAACTTTCTTTTGTTAACCAGGCGGATGCCGTGGCGCTATTGAGCCTAGGAAGTGCGAGTGCGCCAAAGAAGGAATTGATCGGGGAAGCTGGCAGCAAGGAGTTGATAAGTGCGAAGGAGGAGGGAGAAACGGGGCTTTCTGCCTATTTCAAAAAGGAGGGTAAATCGGGGGTTTTGGCTGCGCTTGGGAAGGATGGATTGCCTCCTTTGCCTAGTGGGGCGAGTTTGAAGGTTGGGGCTGATAAGTATAAGTTGACGGCGGAGAATGCTTATCCTGAACAGTGAGTTATTCTTTGCTAGAGTGTGGAGGGAAATACTAATTGATCATAGATACCCGTGCCGGACTTTCCAGTAGGTTGGGACTGAGAGGGGTGGTTTTCGGAGGCCGCCTTGTACATAATGGAGAATGGCAAATTCTAGATGTTCTATACAGGGTACTTGAAATCGGTCACAATCATGGATTTGGAACCGAAGTAAGGCAAAAATATGGGCAGCTAGTTCTATAGGTGAGCATGGTGTTTATCTACATTCTAATGTGAGCTTTCTGACTGTAACGATGGACACGTATGGCCCCAACCACACGGCTTACTTCGTTAACTAAACTGAAATCAGAGTTGATTCAAAATGATTTGTATAAATTGAGACGTAAGAACAGTAAACAGCTAAATCCCGTTCTCTTTGAGAATACCTGCCAAGTTGCATTTCCTGGTTAGGCTCGAAGAAGGCGATTGTCTTCGTTCTTTGTTTCTTTTCTTCACAAAAAGATTTGTCCGCTTGGAAAGACATCTGCTTTGAATTATTTATGCACATTATACGCGCGATTCGGTTTTATTTTTGTCTTTTATTGGGCGTTCTAAAGCAATTCTAAACTCTGCTTCTTCGCAGATGTACCAACAACACAGACTGGATCAATGACATATTCCACTGCACCCCAATCAACAATGCCTATACACTTAATGGCCTTACCAAGGGAAATCCGCGAGCGGATGATTTCTAAGGCTATTTCCGTTGAGAATAACGTGAAAACAATTCCTCTTCTTTTATGCCGTAGATAGAAAGTAAGAAGTACGTGGGCAGCCATAAACTTTATAAGAGCACTTAGGTTATAGATGATCCGCTTGACTTAAACAAGATGAAATGGGCTAAAGAGTTTGGAGTTATAGAATAGAAGACAAATACGGCTTTTACTCTCTTTCAAGTCAACAGATATATTGGCCTTGAAGCCTTAGAATGCTTCTAGAGAGAGAATACTCGTACTCCTATCTCTAATTATTTGCTTCAACGCAAATCTACCAACTCGTGCATGGCTGAATGCATAGACGATGCGAAATAACTTCATCGAAGCTATCGTGAGGAAAGTTATTGCTACAAAACGCATCTCTTATTCCACTGACGACTTGTGACGAGAACCTCCGAACGCCACCACCAAGTGGATTGGTTATGGACCTTTAGTTCCATGACTGCCACTCAATAGATTGGAAGATAGAAAAGCCGCATCATTAATTTCTGCATGCGAGGCGTACCGCGCTCACAATGATGTCGGCACGACATCTCCCTCTGTTGATTAAATTAACTAACTGTACATTCTTATCCCCTGTGTCATATAACCTATATGCAGCTAAGAGAATCAAAGAATCGCCTGAACATCCACTTTACAAGATCTCTCTCAGTTTTAACGGTACGATCAGTCCGAAGAAAGCACAACAGATTGCAGAAAGCCTGAAGGGATTACGTAAATTTCGATATCAATTCAAGCCCTGTTTAAAAGGGGACTCTTCATTGGGATTTATTAATATCTACCGAATCCGTGTTAACTTGTTTACTGGAGGTATAGTTATTATTTGAGCTGGATTCTGAAAGCGCTGGTAAGTAAATGGAATCATCAAACGTACTAGCTCTTAAAGTGCAAGAAACCTTGGAGAAGATCTACCAGTTTATTAGAACAGGAGACTGCCTTGCAGAGGCAGGAGCTTATATCCAAGCACGCGCCAATTGTCCGCCAGCCTTCAACACAATGTGATGTGAGATCATTCCGAACAGAATCTAGAAACGTATCTAGACCTGAGTTTGGATGCCCGGGTTTGTTGCCAGCGAAGAATTTTGTATTCTCTAAGCCTTATCCGAATAGTTGCTTCGCGCATCCTCAGTTCATCAGCCCCATACTCGAAGTTTGGAGAAAGCTCGCAAGAGTAGCTTTACAGTACTCGAGTACGGGTCAATAGAAGAGCACATACGTTTCCGAGATGCTATCGGTGGGGCCTTGGCTGTTTACGATCGCGGAACTGTTTCTGTTGCGATATGCCTTATCTCCTTGCGCAGGCTGGCTATATGCCTTGCATTTCCTTGCTTTGTAGCATAAGCTGACGTATGTGCTTACAAACGGGGGAGACCATGTAACGTGGTCTACGGGTATATATCAAGGGTAGTAAGTATCAAGGCTGCTCTCTGAGCAGCCTTGATACTTACTACATGCTTTCATCCCCGCTTCATTGAATACAAGGTCGCAAAGAAGAATTCTAAGGAGTGTAGCTCTAAGTTATCTTCTTTGCTAAAGGAAAACAGTTTAATCCCTAGCCTCTTTCTATCGTAAAGATTGACGAGCTATCATCGTTATAAGCTACTTCGCCTCCTCTTTACATTATACCCAAACTTTAATTAAACATCTTTATAATAATAATCCTACTTTTTTGATTTTCTATATCTCTTTTAGTTCGCATACAAAATCTTTCCATCACTCCTTAAAGACATAATATGCATTCGATGTATTTCCCTCTACCTCTGAACATTTCTCCAAAAATTGCATGGACTAATATACACTTCTTACTTTTTAGCTGTGTTTCAGACGATATACTTTCCTATAAATTAAGCTGTGCTCTTCCCTAACTCTTGTGGTTTTATATAGAACGAGCCTCGTGTTCACTTCACCCATTCGGCATGCCAAGAACCAGCAAATGGCCTTATCGCAGATCGGAGTGCTTCAAAAGCGAGGAGTGCTGTGCTTTGGTTGGATGCTTGCCAGAGGTAACTTGTTACTTGGCTTTATTGTGAGGTTAGATAGTATGTCAAGTTGTGTCTTGCTCCAGGACCAGGAGCAGTTGAATTGTTTGTAGAATGACCTGATTTACCGGCTACCTCCTTGATATTGATCGATATATATTGCAACACAGTAGAAAAGCCGGCCTCGACTCTTAACAAAGGGAACAAATAAACTTGGGTATTACAGGCACTGGCGATCAGATGATGCGAGTACCCACGATGGGATAGTCGTCGGTCGTAGATGCAGAGTTTGTGCTCGTTCGCCTAAATCCTTGGCGTGATAAGGGGGTCGGTATCTTGTCCTACACCCAAACCTTAGTTACCCATATGATATACAGCATTTCAAAGATACAGCTCACATTTAAATGTTTACTGCTTGCTACCCCCATCGCACTCTGCACTAGTTCGAAAATCTAAACCACACTACTAACCTCGAGATAAAGAAGTCCTATTTGTCCGCAGGAACCGAAAGGTCTTGTGGCTATGGAGCATTTTTCAGCCTAGGCTACTGGCACTCTACGGAGAATATCTTCATTACGTATATATCTCCCGATAATTCGGACTTTATGGATAGGTAGTGCTCCTTTGTAGATGAACTGCCGGGGGGGAAGGGAGGGGTCTCTTGATAGCCTCAGGGCTTCCAGGAACCCCTCAAAGCAACTTACAAGACATGTGCCGCTGGACCATATAGATGTCCTCATAACAAGCTAGAAGGAATCGATACCCCTATATCTTTCATACCAAAACCCAGACTGAAAAGCACCAGCGTGCGCCAGCAATCGTGATTCAAAGAAAAAAGAAAGAAAGAAACCAAGGACCTCTATCTCCAGAATCCAAACACAACATATGGTATGAATCAAATAGTTGGAGTCTGAATTCGTAGAAGATGAGTCCGAGTGATAGTATCCCATTCTGAAGCGGTGACCCACAGTAAACAACCCTAAAAAGAACAGAACAAAATTTTGTGATGCTTTAGTAAAAGAGTGACAAACATCTCCAGTTTACCAGGTCCCAGAATAAGAATGACTGCGCCGGTGGAACATTCAACAGCATGATTGCGCAAGCTTGACGCATCCAGTGATGATGATCCTTGTGGATAAAGGGACGCTGCTGAAATCTCCAGAGTCCTTAATGTAAGGGATCATAGCCAAAAAGATAGCCAAAAAGATACAGATGCAGATGACAAAACGGGAATCGAAAACATCACGACGATCAAATCTAGAACGAGACGGTGGGTGCACAGCAGAAAAATGACGAAGAAAAAAAGGCACCACGGAAAAAAACTGTCATCAACGAAAATTAGACTTGATACTAAGAAGAAGGAAACCCAAGTACCATATCTATATATAACCCATCCCGCGTCATTGTCGTCATGTATATCATACAAGTAGTGTACAAACTCCAAAAAAGTCCCCAATTTTAAAAGGCGCCTTACTGTTTACTGTTACTGGGTAATAACCCTCACGCATTGAAGCAACATCCCAAACATCAATCCCTGGTTAACCTCCTCAATTTGCAAACAATCGAATACCCTCGCCATTGCTTCTCCTGTGGCAGCCTGTCCCATAACACCAGTCAAAGCAGCCGGTACACCTCTCTCCACAAGCAATTTCCTAGCTTTGATCCTCAGCCTCTCCTTCTCTTCGGGTGTCAATTCTGCGGGCCAAGCCTTCAATTCTTCTTCTGTGGGCAAACTATTTTCCCGCAGCTTTTGAAGATGAGAAGCGATGCCTGCATCAGAGGTATTGGATGCTATGATGGAATCTTGAATCAAAGCCTGAATGGACGATAATGAGGGGTTCCCAGGACGCAGAAGGAAAGTCTTGGCTGCGTTCAATAAAGTGCGGCGAAATTTCCAAGCTGAGGAGAGGGTATAGAGCTCGCTGACTATGGCGAAGAGAAGTTCTACTGCTATACGGGTCTCTTCCTCTGTCACAGGCAATGCTTCCTTACGTGGCTTCGGTGGAGAGGTGACAAGTATAGAGTCCCTGCGAGTTGTGGGCACAGACGAACGTGTGGGTGATAACTGAGGTGCGGTGCTTGTTGACGTTCGACTTGCGGACACACTACTCTCTGTAAAAACACTTGACTCGGTCCCGTAGTCTTCGGACATAGTACTGGGTGGTGGTGGGAGATTAAGCCCTTCTATTGTGGCTTGTGTGGGCGATGAAAGAGGGGTTCCTCTTTGTGAGGGAGCTCTACTTGGGTCTCTACTTGGCACTGAACTCCTCTTACCGCTCATCGAAGATCTAGGGGAAGTGGATACTCGTGGGTCTCGCTCACTTTCGTCTTCTGCGAACGAAAGACGGCTAGGCCTGCGTTCCATCTGTGGTGATTTTGCAGGCTGTGTTTGAACAGACGGTACAGCTCGCAAACTATCCTCGCTTGCTCTCGATTTATGATTGCTGTTGCTGGAAATATTACTGTCCATTCGAGACAAGGTTGAGACTGAGGATTGGCTGGTGTGTCTGGCCATGATTATAGCATCATTTGTCGTCTTCTTCTGGCCAAGATTTCCAATACTGTTGAAAACATTTGTGATACCTCCACCAATTGCCTTCCCACCCTCTGCCACCCCCTTTGGAGCACTGGTTATCACGTCAAACATACCTTTTCCCACACTGTCAAATCCTTTTCCCACTGTATCAAAGCCGGGATGAGGTGGCAAGCTGATGCCAAGAAACCCGCTCTTGGTACTTGAACTAGAAGTGGATTGCCCCTGATCCTTTTCAAGAAACCGCTTCATACCCTCGCTTTCAGCTAGGTGTTGATGCCAGCATGCATCTCGGATATATCGTTCTAGCTCACCCCTTAAAGAGGACTTTGTATGATCCTTCCAGTTAGGTAATGAGCTATGTTGCTCAGCAAACGCCGTTACTCCGGACAGCTTTGCAATTCGTCGGAGAACCTCATGCAAAGTTTCAAAATCGCTGTATTTACGCACAGTCATCCAGCCAGGATAATCAGAAGAAGCTGGCTCAACCTGAATAAGATATTCAATGGTGGGCTTAGTTCGAATTTTCCCTTTGTCCGATGCTGTCGAATCATCATGAATGATGATGCTTGCGTTGTGAAGCGTAAGGGTAACTGTCTTGCGACGAGGCAGAGGTTCTTGAAATGCGGTAGGACCCGGAGGTACGATTTGGTCAAAGCTGGTGAACGGTGCGTGACTTTGTGGTGGTGAGGAGCCAGTTGAAGCTGGAGAAGAAGGTGCTTCCTTTGACGTTTCTGAGACGGGAGAACCGACAACTTTGTCACCTCTTTGGGGGGGTCCATTAGGTTCTATTACGTTAGTGGTACCGTTTGGGGCCATCGCAACAGCTGGCTTTGGAGTTATTGGTATGGCTTCATCACTCGTTTTTGATGTCAAATCCTGGGCGGTTTTCTCGACCGCAATCGCAAGCTCCTTAGGAATATTTTCCATAGGGTTTTGCGAAATTTGAGGTGCCTTTGCATCCTCTTCTGCTATCAGCAGAGACAATCTTTTGGCCTCTAGCATTGCTTCATCCATCGCTTCCTCAGCTCTGCTTAACCGTTTCTTGTGACCCTTAGCGGTTTGTAGGTTTTTCTGGTTTTGGCTTGGCTTGGTAAGGCCAATGTTACCCACATTCCCGTCTATCTCATTGAAAGGATTGCTGAGGTCGGCACGATCTGCCATGGCTACATCAATCGCTTGACTCATTTCCGGCTCTCCATCTTCCAGAAGATAGACAATCCAGCCATTGATCCACTCGGGCTTAGAGGTGCTTTTCAGGGTCATATCCAACACCACGCCGGCTAGTATCTCTCTAAGGAAAACCCTTGATGGATCACAGTCGTATGTCCGCTTCTCCAGGAAGTTCTGCAAAACATCATCCGCGACCATCTTGAACTTGTTCATGTGCTGATTTTTGTTTAAAACGTTGGCTAGATTTGAATCCGGATTTGCCGATAGGTATGCGTAAACTGCTTCAGCAGCCGGCATACTAGCTGGCTGCGTCGCCAGGGCGCTCGACAACTCATGAAGGAAGACAATCACGATGGAGGATGAGTTCGTGAGAAAATCGAGAAAAGCGTCGGCTGGTCGTTTACGTGACAAATGCGAAGAGACCGACAGGAGGAATCTCGTCAAGGTCCGACGAGCCGCAGCGGGAAAGGTCATCTCCTCTGGAAGGATAGGATTGTACCACCACTTCACATAATCTCGAATCACAGCTTCCACAAGTTCATTGAGCGCAGCTCCAGTTTCTGGTCGAAAGCTTTCGAAGCTATTCTCCAACGCCGAGTCATCTTCCTCGTCCAAGTTCTTGGGTTGTAAGTCTCTCCAATCCAGTATCCGCTTTACCACGTCGAGACCTTGCTCTCTCTGCATGCTCCTGACATCTCCTATCAAAGGACTCTGTCCTTCCCAGGTGGAATGCAGCACCACACCCCCCAATACGCCGATAAGAATCAATCCCAATTTCCCTAAAATCAAATATGTACATGCTGCCAGGCCTACTGCAATTGCGCCGAGGGTTTCAGGGGTGGCTGTGGAAAGGAATCGAAGTCCTTGACTAAGGGCATCGTCTGTCTTTGTAGCCGGCGCCTCTGGTGTTTTCGTCGCTATCGGCGAGGGCAATTCTTGAGGGGGTTGCGTGAGGCCATCGCCATGTTTTGAGTCTCCGCCAGTTCCATTCATCGCGCTCGTGTGTGCTACTTGCGCATTCTGGGGGAAGAGGTGAGTTTTGAGGGGGCTCTTTTGTTTTGGTAGAGGCGGGGCAAGTAAGAGGTCTCGTGGTAAGTCTTAGTGGTCTTAGTATTCTGGCAGGGACAAGCAGGACGGAGAATTGGAAATCAGACTTGAGGTGTAATCGAGTAGATGTTTCGTGTCAAGTAGACTAGTACAACTTCTTGACCTGGCGCACAGCATAACGCGGCAGCATCGTATTGGCGCATGTCAGACAAGCATCACAAATTAACTGTCCACGGGTATGGGGGGGTTGGGGGGTTGCGCCACTGCTAATCAGGACACTCAGGACACTTAGCTACCGGTACGAGTACCACCAGTACCACCAGTGAGTGGTACCAGTACCGACGCTGGAACCGACGCTGGAACCGACGCCGTATTGTTCGGGTGTCGGGTACGGGGTGTACGGGCACAGGGTGACAGGGGTTCACCCTCGGCTTCTTAACCGCGTTTCCGGCGCGTCTTCCCATGCGTCCAGCTCTCTCCAACTAACTCTCTTCGCTCTGCTAGTACACATATGTACCCCACAAGGCTACCACGGCTACTAGACACTACGTAGACAAACGCTCTTCAACCTTCCACATCCCCAGCGTCTTATAAACCTAACATCACTCAATACCCCCAACAGATCACGTACCGGTAACTAAAATGCCCAAACGCGCCATCGATTACGAGTCCGACGGAGGCTTCGTTGAAGACGACGATACTTCAGCCCGCAAGACGAAGAAGACCAAGAAAAGCACATCGTCAGAGTCGAAGGGCAGTGATGGTGGTGTCTGGGAGGTAGGCCATGTTTCTCCAACCCTCAGTCAAGTGCTTGGCTGATCCTGGTAGCTATCATCTGGTAGAACCCCCAGACGAGTTGAGATTTCAGAGTTCAAGGGAATGAAGTTGGTCAATATCCGCGAATTCTACGAAAAGAACGATGAGTACCTGCCTGGCAAGAAAGTAATAGCACTCACTTCTTCTTGCTAGAGATTGACTCTGATTCTTTTGTAGGGCATTTCGCTCACGGTCGACCAATATAAGTCCTTTCTAAAGGCCATCCCGGAGATTAACGCAAGTCTCAAAGCTGCTGGTGTCCAAGTCGAAGAATCTACCGCCATGGACGAAGATCAGCCCGTGAAGGCAGAGAAGCCGGCCAAAAGAAAAACAAAAAAGGAGGCTAAGAAGTCGAACATCGACGAGACAAGTGACGAGGAGGAATGAGGAATGAAGAGCTGAAGTGTCACGATATGAAGATTTAATGTGAATATTTGCTTGGGCTATTGTATGTTTGCTACGATTTTGTCTTTGGACGGGAGTTATTTACGCAGGAAATGTGTGTGTGCAAGATAAGCTGGCACATCGGAAAGTCTTTCTATAGACGCGTTCAGCTGTGGGAAGTGTGGGGTCAAGATATGAGATGCTCAATCCATATGAATCTGGGAATTTGACTTGGTGGTCTCAGGGAGCATCAAGTGCAGGATTTGCAGCAGAGCGGGTACCTAGGTAATGTGAACTGCCAGTTTGCTAAATGGAAGTAATACATGATATCATACGCGAGATCTCCCTTAGCCCCACTTCCACGCGGGGAAAATAGTATGGACTCGTCTAGCCATTCACTCGACATTGCCACTGAAGCGTCAACACAACTCACTATTGCAAGTCTCTGTAAAGTGAAGTCCTTGGAAACTGAAGCATCCACGTGGCATCCATCCAACCATCATCACCCTTTGCTCCGTTCCTAGGTGAAGCAATCACATTTCGCATCGTCCAATCAACAATCGATCGCAAAGTACAGAATGCTCTCCAGTGAAGCGATGAAAATGAGATCTAATAAGATTTAACCAATTAGCTTACGATCGCAAACTGCAGAATGCTCTCCAGTGAAGCGATGAAAATGAGATTTGACCAATCAGCTCACGATCGCAAAACAACGAAAAGTTGCGATGTGCAACAAAACTCATTTTCATTGCTTCACTTATGAGCGCTTTGCGATCGTACGTTGATTGGACGATGAGCTGCTTTTATGCTTCACCTTGAGCATCCTCAGTAACGTGGGTTGTTGAGACATGGGGATTGTAGCCTCAGGTTTATAGATTTCACTTGAGAGCCTTGAGAGCCTTGAGAGCTGTTGCGCGGATGGGGGACGCGACAATCCAATTTTCTTGATTCGCAAAGCGCTGTAATAGGAAGACCGATTACAGCTTTCATATGGTGGTGATGGTGGTGTCAATCATTTCCGAGGCATAGATGGGAATTCATATTTGTATGTTTGGAATTCAATTATATATACAGATGATGGATTTGAGCGGGATTTTTGAGATTATTTCCTCTAGATTTGGACTTTAGCAGCAGCAGCAGCAGCAGCAGCAGTCGCACGGTGACGGAGCTTTTCTGTCAAATTTCTATTATCTCTTCTGGCGAATGCAGCCCAAAGTATAATTCATGAGCCGTTGCTTTCAAGTTCTTTCTTCCAGAGAAGGACCCGTGGCAAGTTCATGAGCCATCCGTTGTAGTTCATCCAGCGAAGTTCGTGGTTCTTGTACTAAAAATAACGATAACTCACTTTTAGAAATGACACTTTTTAGCCCCCCACGCCGGAGGATAATTTGGGAGAGTTGTAGAGCTGAAGCCCATCATCGGTTTCCCGGAACTGGAGATACTAAAGTCCAACTAGTTCGTCACTGATTGGTCCCAAGATGATGTGGAAGTACTGAGTTGACTAGTACTATCTGCTCGATTTACCAAAGTTGGAAGTAAGGACAGACTTACTTCTAGTGCAAGGTTTTTAGTAGAATAATAGAGGGGACTTCTAGGTTAACTTACTTAAGTAGACTATAGGGGGTCTTAAATTCCAAGTAAAGTCAGGTTTTGAGTAGTCTTTGTTATTAGATCTTTATATTTAGGTATGCATGTTATTTATATCATTAAAAGGGTTGAGAGGTTAATAAAAGCCTTTAAAGAGTCTTTCAGGACAAAATTATATAAGCTAGTAGTCTCCAAAGGATTTATATTCATTTACTAGCTAGAGGTATAGTAAACCCTCTAACTGGTTATAGAATTTAGTTTGCTAGAAGTACTTTTGCTAAGTTGGGGCTCTTTATTAGGCTTCGTATTATGTAGATGGAAAAGGAATTATTTGCAAGGAAAGTTCTTTATTTAAAGTATAAGAAGTAGGAAATTCGAAGTTTTCTTTTCTTTCTTGGTTAAGCTAAATTGACTCGCTAGTTGTGATTTGACTACACTATAGTTATGAGTTCTTAAGCTTTAACCTAGTCCTGAGTTGGTGAAGGGGTATTTAGCCCACAGGGCTTGCCTGATGGAGCAATGTATATAGGTGGATCAGATTGAAATTCCAACATCAAAGTTTCCACAAGTTGTTCAGGTGGATTTCAGGAAAGCGTTGGTGTCGTCTGAGTTGCAACAGGATTTTAAGTCCCTGCCTGATTGACACTATCAATCATTTGGCTATCGTCAGGCACATCTTCAGTGATTTGCATAGCTTGGAACATATTTTCCATTATGCAAGCAGTCGTTTGCGCCTCTGCCACTTGATCAGAAGAGAATCCAGGGAACACTCTCTCATCATGCTGTTCGCACTCATTCATACAAACTGGACATTTAGAATCATGAGAGCTCCGATAGCTGAACAAGTATCTGAGGCTTATGACATGACCACAAGCAGGTAGACCAACTAGGACGTCATCTTCTGAGTGGTTCACGCTCAGCAACGCGTCTTTAAGTTCTGGATCTGCTCTACGTAAGAGCTTGAAAATTGAGACCAAACTTATCGGGATTTGGTCTTTCTCCTGTTGTGACAGTCCAGGTTGTTGACTCATGATGATAATTTGTAAGGGTGTGTTGTAAGGGTGTGTTAAGGTAGGTTGTGTTAAGGTAGGTTGTGTTAGGGTAGGTTGTGTTAGGGTAGGTTGTGTTAGGGTGGGTAGTTAAAGTACTGAAAGTTATAGCGAAGTCTATATTTCTTGTTTGTCTTATATTAGCCTTCAGGCCTTTGTTTGAGGTTGTTTTCTTATGGTTCGGTACACTGTTCTGTACACTGTTTAATGAGTCTCCAGGTTACAAAGAAAAGAAAGAAAGAAAAAGAACCTTTGAACATTTAAGCCTTTGATAGCGATCTTTGTACAGCTCTATCAATTCATTGTGACTCAAATAATAAACGCTTCTAAATTGAGAGGTTTGCAAAATGCTTGAGCCTATCTTGATGAAAGAATCATGTTCAGGATTTGAGTGTCGTTAAGCGAGTTAAGCGAGAGGGTGTAACATCCGAATGGCCACATTTTCACTATTTTTCGTTTCTTTGATTGCTTTGAGCTAAATTTGCACATAGTTTAAATTTCTAGATTTATCTCAAATCCTGACCTTGCTAAATCTGGCTACTTGTAGTTTGGGGGTGTACTTCCAAATGTCGTTCCTAGCACGTGGTTGACCCAAGAAACTGACTACAGAGAAAGAGCTTTGATCATTCCTCGCAATCAGAGAATACACGTACAGTACAAAAATAAGATTACAACAGCAAGCATAATTATTCTCTACAAGGAAAATCATACAAGGCAAATAAATATATACGCTCTCCCAAAGTCAAGGGGATCAAATTCGTGGGAAAGCAACTTAGAAATGAGAAAAAAATACAGAAAATCACGTGCTGGCTCATGATCAACATACCAACAGGCACGAGAGACGTATAGCATATTTGTATTACTGAGTTTTAATAGACTTAACACTTCTTATTGATTGTATAAGGGGGGAGGGGGGTACAGTATTGTTTTATTTTATTTCCAATTTTATACAGAAGAAATCTATTTTCCTTTTCTCTTTTGGTTATTCTTCTCACAACAAAAGAAATATTTTTTTCTCCTTTGTTTTTTCTTGTGGTAGCACAATTGATATATTTATCAAGCTTGAGAGCTTTGCTAAAACAGGGCCGTGTTTAAACTAATAAAGAATAACCAACAGCTTTCTAAGATTCACCTTGAAGCCAGGCAATAGCTACATCCGCAAAAGGAGGCTCATCACCATCAGGGTCCTCATCTTCTGTGTGCTTCCCCAGCAGTTCCAAGAACTCTGCTTTGATATCCGCTTCAGGATATACTCGTTCCATCTCCTCTACGACTCTTTTGACGAGCTTGAGTCTCTCTTCATCTGTTTCGCATTCTTCATATTGCTCAACAAACTTATCAAATTCTGCTTCTCCATGGCGCTCTTCTTCTTGGCAATCACAACATTCATTATAAACTCCAATAAAATATCCAATTATGGTACCAGTGACGAAACCAGCTAGCAACCGGTTAACAGAAACTCCATTGGACCCCATGGCGGAGTATATAAGGACCAGAAAGATGAGCGCAGAGAATGTATAGAATCGAGTTCTAAGCATCTTGTCAGAGGTGACACTGCTTATGAAGCACTCAACAGCTAAGGATACTGTAGGGCAGTATATAAGGCTTAAAAGGAGGAGAATAATGAATGCAGCGTTTGTATAAAGTTGGTCTGTACGCCTACTGATCGAAGAAATTCTGTGTATGCAAGAATGCCGATTTCCGCTTTTTAAATCGGAACGATATGAGGGGCCATTTTCTTATGTTATAGCCATTTATGTTGTTTGGTCAATCGCTGCATTGTTTAACAATTCATGTTTTGAACGAGAGATCAAATTTCTTTGTTTCATTATAATCAACAAAGAAAATATGCTACTTTGAGCATCTACTTACAGGGCCAACAGCGTACGGTCAATTCCGAATACCAGTTCATCTAGAGAGTACCAAATCTAGCTTAAAACTATCTAAGGGCAAGATCTAAGGGCAAGGGAATCACAAATACTATGACAATGTCTCTGTGAGCGCATTATAAGTTTATCTATCACCGCAGAAAAGTATTCCTACGTATTACTAGCTACTGTAGATTATGGCAAATACCACTATCGCATACATGGCTTTTTGAGGGATTGGGTTTTTTGGAGGGGAGGAGGCAAACGTAATTTTGAAATTTAAGTTGGAGGAATTGTGAGTTGCGATGGGTTTATAGAAATTGGTGTTTTAGAAGGCGTTATTTACGAGGCAACAGATGTTTTCTTTACCTAAATTGTAGGTCTGGGAATTAACGAAGCTCTTTGAAGCAGCTCCTACCTTTTATCGTCTAAGCTTTCAATCGACTATCGAGCCTACTAAGTAAATGCTCCGTTTGGCGCTCAACATCAGATCCACTCTCCAATACCTTCAAGGGGTTTAAACTCTCGTTCTTGGGGTTCACGGGTTTGAAAAATGTACAGAAATAAGTCTAAAGAGGTAAGACCAAGTAGACACCATTCGCACCACTCAGTGAAAAAAGCCGGCTGCCCACTTCCAGCAGGGGAGTAAAGAATGCCCAACAGGATAAGATTGGCGTATGTATAGACACTGTAAATATACATCTTGTACGTAGAAATAAGGATGATTATTTCTGGGTTTTAGGAGGGGGTTTTCTTCTTTTTTTAGAAAAAAGGAAAAGTGCAATAATAAGAAGGCTATTCTTAATCTATAATTCCGCAATTGTATACATTGTTTTCTTGGTAAATCATTCTTTAATAATAGCAACATTCGAGTGATCTTTTGTGCGTTGATCAAATTCCCAAACCCAACTTCACCCACCCCCTGAGCTAGATAAGCTACTTTACACCACCTCGAGACCACCCCCGAGAAAGGGATCAACGAAGTTTCCTCACGTGCTTAAACCTAGCGAGTATCTCCGACCTTATCCCGGTGCTAGCGCACTAGTCACGTTACCACACACGCACAAAACTATTCCCCACAAAATAAGCGAAACTCCTACAAATATTCAAATAAGCCTGCCCTCACCATCAAAACTGGGATTCTGGCGCCTGGCCCAGTCAGGGAGGTGTCTAATAAATAACTTAAACTGTTTCGAGACAAGTAATATCGAGGGTTGGGGCCCGGCACTGGAGAAAAAAATCAAAAACTCAGTTCGTCTGGTATTTGAACCTGGCCGGAGGTTTTTTTTGGAGTTTTTTTATACTGTTTTTATTTTTTTTTGGCCTTCTTTTGTACTACTGTAATTGAATAAGTGAATATTCTGCTTTGAGGGTCATCTTGAGACTCTCTTCAAGGGGAGCCATAATGATCTTATTGGACTCGCACAAGATTGAGTTGAGCTCCCCACCATCTAAGAGAGTCACGTAATGAACACTAAGCGAACCCTAACTGAGTCTTTCGTTTCTCAGGTAATTTCTTTGTTTGCAAACAAGGATGGCACATCAGTACAACAGATTGTACAAGTAACAAAGACATTATTCCGCCAACCTCACCGGCCTTCGCTCAAAGCCTCGTCAGGGGTTTCCACCATCAATTAATTCCCTAATAATTACGCCAAACGAATATATTAGCGAAAATTCTTACCACCGCTCAATTTGAAAACTAGACGAACAGAATATAGATCCTGAGGGACTAGAAGCAATTTGAGAAAAAACCCTAGAGCACATATCCCAAATAATAGCTACTCAGAAGCCAACCAGCCATCACTTTACTTCCGCAGCCCTGACCGAGTACCCCAGCTCAGAGGTGCAGTGTGTTTACTCAGTACATGTTAGACGATAATCCGGCAAAAGGGAACAGATTCGTGGAGCGAACGAGTTTGGCAGGGATTGGCAGTTGATCTTGTCGGAGACTGGGGTTGGTTGACCCTTCATGACACGACATCCATCTCTCTCTCTCACCTCAACCTACTTCCACTACCCCAGGCCCCCACTTCAGATTCCAGGAAAAAGAACTATTGCTTTACTCAAATTTCGCGACTGACGACTATATCCGACCTATTGACCAACACAGATAGCACTTCCAGACTCCCCTTCTCAGACCAATTTTGAGAAATCTCTTTGATAAAAAGACATCCAGTCTCCAGAGCAGCATCTGTCCTCTTGGCCGCAAGAAGAGCCTGTCCCTCAATTATTCAGCACATAAATCACAAGGAACAGCTGAGTAGCTAGTACTGTCGCTCCTAACCAAGTCTTTGGCAAAAGTGCGATGTGCAACAAGTAATAACCTATATATCCCCCAGCCTGAAAGTGATTTCCAGACCTTTCACAACATCACACTCAATCACACAAATAAAAAAGAGGGGGGAAGCAGCATATGTAATCCAGTTAATTTGTCATCCATCCATCCATCAATTCATACCATCCAGTCATCCCCTAATTTTCATGTCTCAAATATGCGAACCTAGAAACCATAGAGCCGAACCCAGAACGAGAAGAGGCCACAACAGTCAAAGAGCCGCCCCAAGATCTGAAAATTGGAAATAGAAAAAAAAGACACGCTCGCTCGCTCGCTCGCTCCTTCACTACCCACAACCAAACCAACCTATCCACATAAAACCATTAGTAACGAGCAATCCACTAAACCACCTCCCGGTGAACAAGATAAGTGGCAATTTTGGCACTGGTATTTTTGCGTGCACCTCAATATTATACCAACGCCAAGACTGCCATTTATCTTGTCCAACGTGAGGCCACCAACTATGCACACCTCCGTTGTTCATCTTAAATCGGCCTATTCAGCATCCTCAACCACTGGATGGGCTTCTCATCTCCCCAACCCCCAAAACACCAAACACCAAGACCCAACAACCTCCATCTGCATGACCCCCTTTCTAATTTAACAGCGACCGCAAACGCAGGGCAACCAGTATGTAGCGAAAAAAGCTTTCACAGAGAAGAGTCGAAAAATCAATGGATATCAATTCGAACAATAAAGCAACTCGAGTAAACCACCCTCTCATCAATAGACGCAAAAATAACGATGAAGAAAATCAGGAAGAAAAACACCACAACTTCTTTGGCTTTGTGTATGACGGGATGAATGTTGATTACGCCTCGCACTGACAGGTATAACTGTAACTATCGCATCCGGAGGACTTGACCTTCTTTTTAGTATCCTAAAAGTAATAGTAAGAATCAGTAACTAGCCGAAAATTCGCCGTTCTGGAAGCGGCAGGGAGGACGACTAACATTTGTGCCGCACGTCTTCTCACATTTTAGACGGGCGTTTTCCGCGGTACAAGAAGGTTGCCAGCCTGTTTCCAACGGCCAAGCGATGCTGGCAGAGACAAGAGTGAGAGCTAGAAGAATAGTAAAGGACTTCATATTGAGTTTTGGAAAGCGATGGAGAGGCGACTTGGGAGGGGTTCTTTTTTGATAGAAACGGTTACTTAAAATGAACTATTTGATTCTTGATCGACCCAGAGGAGTGAGCGCTTATATGCTTATATTATTGGTGTGCCAAGACCAGTGATCCCTTGACAGCAGCATTTCGTCTCATTTGATCTGAACTTCACATCATACTTCGTGGCAAGTTTCGCATAGCAAGACGCCACATTAATGGGCCCACTACCACGAAAACCGAAAATTTCGCCGAAGAGGAAAAGAATTTAATCATTTCAAGACCATAGATGGTCTTACCGCCTTGCCGAGTTACTGAATATGGAGGGGAATGTAAACGTAAATTTTGGGAGAGGGAGAACCCTTCGAACATGGATACTGAGATTCGTCGGCATTGCTGTTTTAACAAGCAGATGGGTGGGCGAGTAGATGGTGAGTTAATGGGTGGTGAGGTGTTTTTCAGGCATTGGCGAAGATTTCGTGAGTGTTTTCGATGATAAACTGAACAGCATTATTCTTCGCATGCATATCAGTCATCTCGCGTTCTAGACTGTGATCTCTCATGATCGTAGGAGCGAAAACAACAGCAAGGTTCTTGGGTGTCATCTAGTCTACGTTAGCAAAAAAAAAGCGCCCTGGTTTGAACCGAGGTCAAATAACATACCAAATTCTCACTATTTCTTCTGGCCACGCGATCCAGATGGAATATTAAAAATTCAAGGCAGTCTCTGTGCTTTGGTGGAAGCATGTTGAATGTATTTCTGAGATGAACGCATCGCTCTTTCTCATCCTCGACGGCTAAATTAATGGTTAGTGGTTACAAAGGTACGCGTAGAAGTGAACCTACAAGTTGATTCTAATATTCGGTCATAGACCTCAAATGTCAAAAGAGGAGTAGGCAGTTTTCTGAAGTACTGCTTCAAAACACTGGTAACAGCTGTGATATCCAGGGCGTAGTCGGAAATATCGTAATCCTCCATCTTCTCGAAGCCTTCTTGAATAGTCTTGACTTGGCCACTTCCGCCAGTCTTTCGATAAATACCCTCAATGTCCATACCTCGAAGTTCAACTTCCTCAATACATCTGGTAACGACACTTGGAATTTGTCGACGTTCATAATCGGCTCTTTCCACAAGGTCCGACCCGAATAGAATTGATGGAGCTGCGGCAGCTTGAATTTCGCCATTGGACATGGATTTCGGTATGGGGGTACCCTTTTTGAATAAGGCAAAACCTCCTGCCTGTCTAGGATCATTGACAGCCGATCGAGGAAGATTGGGGTTTGAGCCAATAGCAGCAGTAGCAGATTCAACAGGCGCAACAGTCATGTTGTATGGCATTCCGATACTTTCACCAGTTTGCCCCTGCCACTGTGCATTCTTTTCCTGTCCAACTGAAGCGAAAGCGCCTTTGAAGCCTTTGGAGACACCCTTGGCAACAGTTTGTCCACCCTTCTTCCAATTGAATTTCTTGGCTTGGCCCTTGCGAATGTTAATCACATGAGGTTGCGAAAGAACGGTGGCTGGCTCCATTGTAGCGTCTTGCTCCATCGACTGTGGATAACTATTCACAGAGCCGAAAACAGTTGTGCTCCCAGTCAACGGCCCTCTACTTGATTCATCCATCGATGCCAGCGTGACAGATGACTTGTCCTTAGAGTGGTGTGTATAGATCCCCAAACCGTTCGCTGGTCTTGGGCTTTCGATGTTGGCGACGTTGGCCGAACTTTGCGCCTTAAAACGTTCTTGAATTTGGTGAGTCAGATCGTTGTTCATATCTGCAAGTTGGGCGTTCTTTGAAGATAATTGCTCGAATTCCACGAGGGCCCTGTCGCGGTCGGCGATTATCTGGTTCTTTTCCTCGAGAAGATCATTGCGCTCTTCGTAAAGAGCCTCGACCTGTGAAGATATGGTTTGCTTTAGCCTGTCTAGTTTTTGAACGAACTCTTTAACCGAAGATTCTTCCAACTCTGCAATATTGATGGGTTGTTTCGAATTCTTGGCTCTCTCAACGTGACCTGCCAAAACCTCGAGTTGTTTAATCATGATTTCTGTCTGCGAGTCCAATACGGAAACCGTCTTTCGCTTTTCTAGCAATTTTTTGTTCAAGGTTTTGATATCCTTTTCGCTGGCAAACTGCCGCTCAAGCTCAGCAACACGCTGCTCCGAATTTCGAAGCTGTCTGCGAAGCAGTGCCGGGTCTTCGCCTGGCGACCCGACGATTGAAATAGGGCTACTGATCTCCTTCGCAGTGGTACCATCCTCGAGTATCGGAGACTTCGGCCAACGTGGGGATGAGATTGTTCGTGCTGTGCTTTCGCTAACACTACGACCATGACCATAACGACCAGTCGCGCTTGCCTCGCTTCCAGCTCTCTGGTGGCGCACAGCGTTGGAAACACGACGCAGTATCGATTGTGAAGGTTCATCCGTCTCCCCTAGTATACGTGCCATATCCTCCTCCATTGTGAAGTCTCCGCCTGCGCTCCATCGGGGCAAAGGAGACGGTTGGCTATGAAGGTGATTCGGATCTTTTGCAGAGTGGAGAAGACCTGCTGAAGGTGGCGCTGGAGGAGGTCTTGGAGCCATGTATGAATCAGTCAACCTCACTGCCGGTGGCACCGGGCGTGTAGGTGCACGACTTGGTGGTGCAAGTAGTTCTTCTATTGGCGATTGTAATAGTGGCCCCGAAATTGTCCTGCCATTAACCTTGGGTGTAAGGGCAGGAGTACCAAAGGAAGAATCACTTGAAGGCGATGTTTCCACGCCCGATGACGAACTCTTGGTGGTCTTCGTGGTCCCAGCCCCAGGCGTGGTGTCTTTGCGATTAATACTTCTTGATCCCCCAGAGTCCACCCGTGATGCCTGGGGAGAGGAACCATTCGAATCGATAGATGCCCTCGAGACTGAATCGTCTCTGGACCTGGATTCTTGTGAGGAACGGGGAGTGCCAGGCTTGTCGGCGCCGAGTAAGGGTTGAGGCGAATCTGTCTTCGGAATGCTCGTCGACGATCCTTTACGAGGTGGCATGGACGAAAGCCCACTGCTAGGCGTAGATCTCGAGCCATTTTCAATTTCCGAGTTAGAATTGCTCCTTGATGTGCTCGCTTTCCTGCCTTTGGGAACCTCGCCTAATCTAAACTTTTCACTCGAAGATGGGCCCTTCGAATTCGAAGTTCTTGGAGGTGTAGCGATTTGAGTTCGCACTTCGTCATTTGCAAGAGTTGGGGCATTCTTTGCTGGGGCATTCTTTGCCGAGGACGTTCGCCCAACCCCTCCCGCCTGAGCTTTACGTATGTTATCTTTGATCTGAGCCGTTTCATCTGTGGAAGCTGCCCGACCTTTTTCTTGAAACGCTATATGCGGCGTTGAGGCGTTGGAATGCATCTCAGAGCCTCTACGGGAGTTGTTTTTGCTACTGGTAAAATAGTCTTTGTCTTGGGGCGGCTTATTCTCTTTGGTTTTTCTCTGTTCTGATAGGCTCTCTGTGGCTGATCGAGGTGTTATAGCTGGCGCAGTATTCGTGTCAAGCGCCAGAGGTATGAAGAAGCTCTCTTCATTACTACCCCCAATGACATCTGAAGCTTGAGATATAGCCGAATGTCGATTCTTCCGGTATGTAGATGTTGGTAGAGTGAGCCCATCTCTTGTAGTTCCTTCGCTGGAGGCGCGTTCGGGAGATGCTTCTCGGGGTCGTCGTGAGCTACTTCTCGAAGAAGAATCTCCCTGATATGTTTGGTGTGGTCGAGGGGACAGTTCTGTGGGAGTATCATTGTCCATAGCTTCCCCTACATCTCTATCGGGTGAAAAAGCGCTCCGCAAGTCGGCACTTGGTGGAAGTGCTGGTAGCGACTTGTCTACCAGCATCGGAGACTGGTCTTCCTTTTTCATCTTCGCATTCGCCGCGGCCCTTGATTTCTTCCTTCTTCGTGCCATCAGTGATTCGTGACAGCTCATACAGAAAATACCTTGTGAGGTTCGTGCATATCGTAGATTGTCGATTTTCCGCTTGCAATTTCGACATCGAAAGCATGTTGCACAGAACGCTTGGTCGCCCGTCAAAATCGCCAGATCTTCAATCTTGTTACCACAAGCGCTGCAGCTGTATGTGCAATTGTTGCATATCAGGGATCCATCGCCAAGGAGCAGGAGATTCGCATCGGAGTCGAGTAGAGTACCGCAGGTATTGCATCGGAAGCAATTCAAATGCCATCGATTACCGGCTATTGCATTGTTAGCTATGGATGTTTCTAAGGCCTACAGTGTATGTCGAGAGCGACGTTGTCCTGCAGTTGTGCAAACAGTCGTTTGTGAGCGACAGCGGCTCTTCCTCCTCACTCACCAAGTTCAAATGCTTTTCCCTCCTCGAGTATCTACGGGACCGATTAGCATTTGACGCATCCTTCTCATGCGAGCCAAAAACATACATCACCGCAACCCTTACACGGATATGCCACATCATCACCATCCATAGGAGAATCCAAATAATCGGCCGGCGATTCCATGGTGTGCGTTAGTCTGACCGTCCAAGACAGTCGTCGGTCCTCCTATATTTCACTAGAGAGAGAGCTTCCACCGTCTTTGGAGGCTTCGTCGTCGGGCAGAGCTGATCATGGAATTCGCGATGCGATCGCTCGTCGTCGTCGGTCAGTCGAATATGGGAGAGGAGAAAGGGAGCACGGCCGCAGATAATTGAGGGTCCCGTTGTCTTGAGTCTTGACGTTGACTGGGAGGAGGCAACAGGGGTTTGTGGATTATCGGGGGTTCGGGCGGCGAGGCGAGGATCTGGAATGAGTTGGTGTCGAGTGCGAGGGACAGGACAAAGTAATGGGAGGGCACGCCGGAATTAGGTACCTCTGTACTACGCAAGGCACCCTGGAATGAGAGGGGATTCAGAAGAGGAGGTAGATCAGTGAAGTTGAGAGGGGGTATAAAAATGTAGGAGGATGATGTTGTTGGGGGATTGAGGGGGGGGCAGAATAGACAGCTGGCGATGATGTTTTTAGTGTTTTAATGTTTTAGTGTTCTTGGGCTCATAAAACACGAGAGTGGTCTGGGACTGGGAGGACTGGGAGAGGCTGACAAGGCCAAGTGGAACAGTTTTAGCAGCAACACCTTTTAGCACGACACCACACCGCAATTGACTCCGTACCTAAGTACCTTAGTACGGTATAGTACCTAGAGCTCACCACGGCCGTGCATTTGGTTGGGTAGTGCGGCAGTCGTCAAATCGTCAAATGTTCCTGGACTCCTGGTAACAGTAGTGGCCCAGTGGCCGAGTGGCCGAGTGGCCGCGCCCGAGGCCACTGTCATTCCAGGCACAAGAGAGGTCAAGCCTAAAGCGGGCGATCTTCGAGATTTGCCAGAGGCAGAGGGGCACTCGGCAAATTGTTTAAGATACAGCTCATTAGAGGTCCTCGCCTAGTCGCAAAGTGGTGGCGGTCGACGGGTTCGAGCAGCGAGCAGCGAGCAGCGAGCAGATCAAAGATCCTACTTCGAAGTACGTAGCTCCGTACAGTATCAAAAATCGCCTTTTTCCTGACGTACGTAGGTACTCGCCTGCCCTGGCCTGGCCTGAATCTTGCGACAATTCGACAATGTGACAACCCCAGGTATGTACAGTACAGTACAGTACAGTGCAGTACGCTCCTAGGGTACAGTTACAGTACCATTCGGTAAGATCTAGAGTGGTAAGATCTAGAGTGTAGGTAAGGTTGTTGGGGGGTGTGTTGGTAAGTGTTGGTATTGGCCCGGCCTGGACTTCTCCGCAGCAGGAAGTAAGCTTGTTATTTCTCTCGGTAACCAGCCTAGCGAATCACCAAAGACTCCAAAGTAAGCTTCCTACTCCTTCGCTCCTTGTCTCCAAGTCCTCCTCCTTAATCACTGACAGGTACATCACTACGGCTTACCCGTCGATCAAGGGTCAAGTGTACGTGTGTGTGTGTGTGTGAGATGGGAGCACAGCATCAAAGCAGCTGCAGTGCAAAGGAAACAGCAATACTCACTCACATGGAGGCGTGGCTGTCTGTTTCAGATTGAGGGACGAAGAATACCAATCCCTTCAATTTCGATCTCGGTCGTGGAATATTAATATAATAATAACACGAATCTTATAATAAGATTCCATTCCTTCACCTTCACATTTATTAATTTATTACCCTCCCTCAAGCTGGCTGACTTCAGCAATAACAATAATGCCATTGAATCTCTACTAATGTTCAATTTTCCTCGAATGGTCTTATCTTCCATTACAGTACAAATTACAGTATTGAGCACAAACCATCTGATCAGGGTCAACCCGGGTTCCCACACTCATCGGTTCATCTGAAGCCAAGTGTTTTTAATCGTCGACACCCCCGTTGCGACTACGTACCTCTAGTGACAGATCATAACCCCACACCGCCAATATCAAATACACAGATCGAGAACCATGCCACTGCTGGATGATCAGCCGTTGAGAGGACGGGGAAAATGTCCGAATTCTTACATGTCAAGATTACATTTTGTATTCTGAGGACTTTATCAAATACATTAAAGCAGTCAAAGTGGCAGACATTAGCGTAGGTTGATGTAAATAAAGTATTCAAAAAATCCCGTACAACTAATTTGATTGACCTAGGATTTTCGTACATGTATTTATTAATCTAATAAATTACCAGATAGTTGACATCAGTTAGGCTAACAAGAAAGGACTCTTGTCTACCGTTAGTTGGCCTAACAATCTTTTAATTATCCCAATATCCATCAGTTTCGTCTCCCGCTCCCGACTGGGAACATCATTATATTATCCTCGGTCACCATGAAAAAGAAAATATAATATAAAAAAGGCGGAACGACAAAATCTCGGAAATATCCCGCAGCAGAAAATCACCCGCATGTTCATGGGCTGAAGGTACAGGCATGAGGAGGCCTGGAAGGGGGACGGTCCTTAATATTGATACAAGGCGATACGATATCCAGGGGCCAATCCGTCAAGGATTCTCAGCCTAGGTATTCAGCCTTCTTGCTTCATCTCAAAATAATATCTGTAAACAAAAGAGGTCGCATGGCATGAAAAAATAATCGTGGCTGAACAGTTTCAATTTTCTTTCATCAGTCATCGAGAAGCCACTGACACCCCGAAAATGGGGCGCAGGAAGAAGAAAAAAGACAAATAAAAGGTAGCCCAACCGAAAACTCCACGAAAAAAGTGATATGGTCGGCCTACTATCCTTAATGGAATCCTACCAGCTCCGAAATCTCCCTTGAAACCAAACCGTAGCAAACCTGGATATATAAAAATTCGAGAACTGAAGAACTGAAAAATTGAGCAAAATAAAACTCCCCATAGGCTACCTGGACCCTGAATACTCCGTGTCTCGAACATCTTCGTTAACGAAATGCCCTATCCGAAAACCCATCTGGACTTGCTGGGCTCATTGGCTGACTTCTGACCCCGCTGAGATCGCCGCTGCTAGTTCTCTTGATCGTTTGAGCCATTGTTTCTATTGTCAACTCTCCATTCCCATGCGTCGAGTTTGGACTTCCTAGAGCTTTCGAACGAGGTGACATATCCACACCCATAATTGAAGCTGATTTGCTGGTTGGAGGCGAAGTATTAAATCCTTGGGATGAGACAGGCGATCGAATAGGCGAGGGTGATCTGACTCCTGAAGATAGCGAATTGAGACCACCAACGTAGATGGAATCTCTACCACTAGTATGTTCCGCGTGTTCGGATTGCACGATATCAGAGAACGAAATAAAACTGAGCCGTCGTACGTCTGCACTATCCAGTGCACCGTAATTCGAAGCAGCATCATCTTTATCTGGATGCGCAACCAACTCATCGGCCCAATTCCCGCCAGTTGGCTCACTGCTCCCTACACCGGTCACAGTGACTGCTGCTGGCTGATGAGAAGAATGCATGACGATTTCAACGGAGTCTGGGTCCAGATTGTTGTTGGTGATAGCTTCAGACGAGGCATCTAGGACGGGTGGTATGTGATTTTCCGTCTGGATGTGGGATGGAATAGCTGGTGAATTGGGTGGTAGAGTATTACTTTCTTGGACATCTCTTTCGAAAATCTGCGAGCCTGCTGGTGAAACGACTCGAGGGGACGATGAAGAAAGATTTCTTTCCGGAGAAGAGGGTGCTTGGTGGTGTTGGCTAGATCGTTGAGGGGAGGTGTTCTGCAATGTAGCTCTTTGAGGGAGAGGCGCAGCCATTTGAGCCTGCGCAGTACAAACGTCCATGTCCGACACTGGCTCGAGGTTCTTCTTGTCCTCGTTTTTGTCGTCGTCTTTCTTCTTTCCAAAGCCAAACAATCGGCGCTTCCCGTGCTTTCCTCCCTCTGACGTCGTAGTGGCTCCCTCGTGTTCGAGGTCACTGTTTTCAGTAGATCGTGGTACAGCAACACGCTTCGGTTCTTGAAATCCTTCGCCGAGTAGAGGCACCTTGGAGGTATTTGCGACTGGATGGCTGCCCTGGACGGGAGTATTTGGCTGCAGAGTGCTGGCTTCAGACGCACTCATGATCGAAAATCCCGGAATGCCGGGGAGGGTTGGATGAGCAAGTCGAGGAAGCAGACCACGACAATAAATACTTTGGTGTGTCAGTTGAGCCTATATATTGGCGCGTTATTGCGGGCATATATGATCTTTAGGTAACCCAAAGCAACTTAATCTAAAAGCAAAACACCAACACTAGATGTGAAAAGGAAAGTGAGGGTGAGGGCGATGATGAGGGTGAGGGTGAGGGTGAGAGTGAGAGTGAGGGCAAGGGCGATATATACCTGGATGCTGGATAACTGACTGGTCCTTACGCGTTCAGCTGCTGCTCCTAGTCGCGAGTGCCTGGCTCACCTGGTGGGGGTGGAGGGAAGGGTGGAAGGGTGGAAGGGATAAAGACAGAGATGGACAGAGGGCGAGGGTGAGAGCGAGGGCTGACTCTAGGAGGGGGAGGGGGCACTCATGGCGTGGTGTGGTGCGGTACGAGTGGTTCAGGAGAGTTGGGAGGTTGGGAGGTTGGCAGGTTGGCAAGTTGGTAATTTACGAAAGGAGGGATCCTCTGATTGTGTGCTGAGTCCTAGCCAGTGGACCAGCTACTTACTTGCCTTTGCGGTACAGGATTCAATGGCATTGAACTGCCAGTGCCAGTGCCAGCGCCAGTGCCAGTGCCTTGCTGCGTGCGGTGCAGTACAGTGCAGTGCAGCAATGAAGATCTGATGACCTCTCTGCTGACTGAACAGCTGATTGGGTCAAAGAGCGGGGTCTTGGCACCCTAGTCCCTTTTAGGCTAGTCCCCTCAGAGCTCCAAAAAAGTTCACGACAGCCTCAACCTCCAAGTCCCTTGCTGTGCTGCCACCCCCATCCCCCCCCCATCCGCATCCCAGTACCACCGCCGTATCCCTTCCCCCACAATGGACTCCAGTCTAATCCGGAGACCTGCGGTCAATATCTTCGCTGGTCGATACCAATGCCTCCTCCAATTCAGTACCTCGTCTCGGCGTCATGAGCAGTCCTACAGGCGCACACAGCAAAGACAAAACATCCGTCCAGCCCCCTCCTTTCTCAATTCCCTAGAGTCGCCAAACCAAGACCACATTATATTCAATCCTCCTTCTTCTGCTCCATCAGTATTACAGACGCCACTCAAATTCCTACCGAAGGAGGACAAACGTCGAGCCGCTCAAGCCGCCTTGGAGGCAAAGGCCAATCCACCGTCAAAATATCTACCACCGCTGCTCAACAAAAAGCCACCAGTGCCATATCACCACTTGAGCGACAAAGATATTGAGGAGATCAAGCGGCTGAGGAGGGAAGAGGGTTCGGAGAAATGGAGCACGCATAAGCTGGCGAGAAAATTCAATTGCTCGCAGATCTTCGTGTGCATGATGATGAAGCATGCTGGCGGACCGCCTCCTGAGCCAGGCCACAAGACCGCAGAAGAATTAAAGATGGAGGCTGTTAGGAAGAGGTGGGGACCCAGACGCAGGATGGCACACGAAGATAAGCTGAAGAGAATGCAAATGGCATTGAGGGGCGACTAGGAAGGGTTGAGAGGAGGGACGGGAATGCAGAGACGCCCACAATCGAGATTCCGGCACAACGGCTAGCTTGAATCCAATTTGGGGGGTTTATCACGATACCAAGGGATCATGAATCCAATTGTACAAATTTACTCACACTATGAGCATATTTCATTGTGTTTGCACGGCATTGGCATTTATGTTGGCGGAGGGCGTTATGAGAACTTTGTAGGAATATATATGAATCAAGTCATCACAACTTAAGCCCAGTTGTAAAAGGCAGGGCGACAAACCTCCCGGGATAGCTGTAAATGATACTTTTTTTCCTCGCCTAGGTCCGTATTATTCCTTCAAGAATATAACGTCCACTTCATCGGCTCTTCAATCTTCTTTTCTGTCCCTACACTCTTCCATTTAGGGGAGTTACGAGCCTGAGCTAGAGGAGACCTTGTAGTATTTATAAAAAAGATATAGGTGTCGTGAAGGCTGAGGAGGGAGTACTGGTAGTCCACTCTAATACAGGACACCTAAAGTGAACCACACTAAAACCCAGAATCACACTTTACTACAACACCACAACCACAACAACACTAAATAATTATTTTAATAGATAGAAAGAGAAAGATACGCCTTAATTAGTTAAACACAATGCACTTACTAGCTTTAATTCAATAAATCTATATAAATTGTAGGGCTTACATTTATAAGTCTTAGCAAGCGGCTAAATTTTTAAGCCCGCCCCACTTTTCTTATAACCACTTAACTAAGACTTATATAAAGATTCTAGTAAGTGCAATCGTTTCTAAATAGTCTAATCAGTCGATTATATAGGTCTTGTAAAATCTCTATTATTGTGGTTTAAATAAGTTAGATTATTAGTACTACTACTACTTAGTACTCTAGGTTCCTAGGTAGGTGTACGTAAAGTGGGGTGTATACTTATTAATACCCCTGCTAGACCTACCCATAGCAGGGGCGTGTCTAGTAAAATATACCAAAAATCCGGCACTTTTTTTTAATAGGGAGATGGGCGGCTAAATTCTTTCCTTAAAAATTTTAGCCCCCCTAATAATATACCTTAACCAAGGCTTATATAAGAGTTTAGTAAGTGTATTCTATCTAATTACTCTATTCCGCTATTAAGAAATAAATTCATATCGCTAATCTAAAAAGTTTTCTAACTAAGGGTGGAAATTTATTTTTTGGTGTGGTTCACTTTGTATTGTATCAGTATTTTAGGCGTCTACAACAGCGGGGTAATTTAGGTTTCGCTTACAACAACAGCCCCTGACTTTATTGACGAGGGCTCCACAAGACGCTAAAGAAGCCCCCTCCGAACAATCAGAAAAAAGCAAGAGTCGAAAACTATAAACATTAAATACGAATAAAAAAGCAAGTCTTGCGAGGTATTCCCCTTTCCCTTGTATCAGGCGCGTCACGTGTTCTCATATACTTCCGCAGGGCTGCTTTAGCACCAAGTTAGACAACCAATAAGATTACGCTACAACCCCTCTGATTATCCCTTTGAAATATATTCTATATTCCTTTCACATCAACGGAAAGAAAAAGAAAGTCAAAGGGTGTGTAGAGCCTCAACCAAAGCTGCGTCTACGTTCAACAACTCTGTATTTTCTAGATCTCATTCAATTGTGCTTCAGACCAAATTGTTTATCCAGAAAGTGTCCATATTTTGATACACGATTTGATGACTTAAACCAGATTCTGGAGCTTGAAAAATCTTTTATTACGCCATTTGTGATGAATCCTTAGTGAGAATTGGGTCTATGGTTTCTAGACTGGTGTGGTTGCTTGGCAGAAGTATCACCCATCTTGCTTATTTTTAAATGTTTTTCTTTCCCCCCCTTCTCCCTCAACGGGTTTCTGAGTCTAAATTCTATTGAACCCTTTTTTTAGTCCGTCAAATATCCAAGGCAGCTACGACTAGGCAACACCTTCTCCTGTATACATAAATTTCAAACCAGAGGATGTCAGTTACCTAGGTTAGCGAGGTGGTTAGCGGGTTTACAGGGAGTTGATTTCCGAGGTAGCATTAGATTTGTGAGTATGTTGTTTCCTGTACTATGGTTTTTTGGGTCGCTGGGGGAGTTGAATTGGCTATTAAGTGTATGACGGTCGCTGATAGTGCAGCTTGTATTGCTCACAGTGTATTTCACTTTCTAATTCTGCCCTGAGAGGAGTTAGAAGATTTGGTACAGAGCTTTGGAAGTAGAAGAAAGAAGTTCGCGCTGGTAAATTGTCTAACAGATGGTCACTATTTATTAATTACCCCACTACCTTCAGCTTGATTCTAGATGCAGTAAAAAGACTTACTTCCAATGAGACTTCAAAGACATATTGTTCAAGAGAATCATCCATTAAACTTATTTTTCTCCACATACGAAATTTAACTGGGTACCTATCTCAGAGGAGGTGAAGTCAGTACTCTCTATAGTGATACCCCAAGCTAAATCCAAATCATAAATGCGTAAAGGGTGGGTCCAACATGCTCCAGAGGTTGGTCTTCAAACTTCTCCAAGGTGGGTAAGCGTCGGGCAAGAAAGAGAGCGGTAGGTGGTAAGTTGTTGTCGAGAGTGTAGCAGATCAAATGATACGAGTGCACTAAGGTACTCGAGTATATGGATCAGTTGGCATCATAATAACCTCGTAAGTGTTACTGACACACAACCCAGCACACTGTAACGGACGTCGGGAGGTACTCAGGTACTGCCGCGCAGGCCCACTTCTCCAAGGTGCAGGTGCCGATGAAAGTTCCGGACGGGAAACGTGGACCTGCACTGGGATAATAAACCTGACCCTAGCCTAGGTATGCCTCGCCTAACAGCTCCTAGAGCTTTCCAAATCACTTGAGCAGCACAGGATCGATAGTAGGATCAGGATGAGGCTAATGGAAAGCCATAGCTTCCTGTCTATACCGCTTCAACGAGTGAACTTAATAATAAGCAACAACTATTTCCCTTGGATTCGAGATCAGGGTCATTATCGGCGCTAATATGCTCCAATTCGTCTTCAATATCAGTACGGCTGATTCCTGTGGACTTGGGCTTCGTTTGGTTCTCCTGGCTGGATTTGTCCTAAAATCTGCGAAATGCGTTCTGGTACTTGTATGTCATTTTCTTAATCACTGTGTCGCTATCTGACATGTTCTTTATGTTACGCTCCTGATTATATTGCCTTCCTAGGCTAGCTAGCTGGAGGGGGGATGGTCCAGCTGTGCTTGGAAACTTGTTTTGACTTTGTGGAATTCTTTGTTGAAAGATGGAAAACATGAGAGTGGTTGTTTACCATGGTTAAGTTAGTGGCCCTGTTATTACTCTGCATACAATTTAGAGAGTTATTGTACTAAAAGTCTAGTATCAGCTCCTTAATTGTGATAGTGCACCTAGGATAATGAGAGGTGGTAAAATTTCATTGTTCTGTAGCATCCTCCTGATAGGGTTACTTGCGTATACCTAAGGCTTTCAGATCAACCCCTAAGTATCTTGACTTGTGGTGGGGATGGAGAGGTGCTTTCTGGAGTAATAATCACATCTCTCACAAGCCTAGGAAAATCATTTGAGCAAGCCCCAATTTCAAATGAAAAACTGCAACCAGTCTGGAGAAGAACTCTGGCGGAGTCTTAGTCAATTTCACTTTCTAACCTGAGAAATGACCAAATGGCATTCAACATATTAAGATGTGCCGCTGCAAACAATTAAAGGACTTTTCTGGTAAACGACTTGGTTTATTCAGATATCTTGCCCAAGTCTATTAGATTGTTTTCTTCTTCTTCTAAACTTGCACAAAGGAAGTGCTACAGTATTTATTTTCAAGTCTATATTCACTTGGCAAAATAATCAACACAAGACTCTCTCCAACTACCAAGTTCATTGTGTAGGATTGAACACAAAATAATGAGGTGCATGTCAATTAGTAACTCCATGTCCCACATAAAACATAGGCTGCTTACATCCTTTAGTGATATTCACCAACGACACCTTGGATCCCTATCACATCACAGACCAACTATTTCTGTCCAACCAAAAGTTATTTTTCTATATTTTGATGGTCCAGACTTCTCAGCAACTGTTGCTCTTTCATCTATATTTGCCCCACTTAGCGATCTCAACAACTCTCTTCATTGCACCCCCAAAACAACAATGTCTGAACTCCTAGTAATTGTATGTAAATCCCAATTTGCCACAAAAAAAAAGCTAACTCATCATAGCCAAAACTTGCCCCCATCAAGGAGAGGTTCAAGGCAACAAGCACAAAGCTCAATGGGCTTATAGAGACTTGTATAGCCGCCAACCCCCCAGCCGACACTACCATCATGCTCAGCGCAGGTCCCCCTTTGCTTGCTGAGCTCTCTCAACACAAGGACGCGGCGTTAGAAGTCAAGAAAGCACTCGATACAAATAGTGCTATCGCGAAGGAAAAGATGGATATTGCGAACAAAAACTGGGTCTCATCAGGAAACAACGCCGACAATTACAAACCTGAAGACCAGCAACCTCGTTTTTGGCTGGATAAGCTTCTTCTCGTGCAAGATTTCTCTTCAAGGTTATATCAGGAGCTTGCCAGAGTCGATAGGCTCCTCGCAGACATCGACACTTTGGCTCATACTACCTGCACGATCCTTCGACGATGCCATGACGACAAAGCAAAGGTGATACAGGCTCTGCGTTCCGGTTCTTCGCAGATCTTGGACGAGCCACCGGAGAAGGGGAAGAAAAATCAATTGGGGGAGGGAAAGAAGGGCTCGGAAAATTGAAAGATCCGCAAGATATCTGAAATCTGGTTTAGGTGGTGTTAGGGGAGGGGAATTTAGTGATGGATAATGTATACTTCAGGGGGCTTCTGGGGGGTTGACATGACATTGGGAGGTAATCATTGAATGACCTTCACGGGTGGAAACTGAATCAGTTTTGCATTCTAACCATGACAATTTACGTTGCTGTTACCCTCCTAAGACTTGTGTCATTATGCGAACTTTGCTCATTTACTTTTCTTTTGAAGATGAAGTTATGGGGATTTCTCGCGGTATATTCACCTAGTAAGCTATGATTTAAAGCAGCAGATAACTGGCATCTTCTCTCTTTTTACTCTCCCCACCTCACAAAAACAATAACACTCAGTATTTACCTTGCGAAGATCAACCGCAGCTCCTTCAAACATCGTTATTATTAATTTACTCTCATCAAAGCAACATGCCATCAAAACCCAAAGACAAGCCTACCTCACCCGCTAAACCCAAAGATCTCCGCAAGTTCCTGCAACGAGAAATTCTCCGCGACCAACTCAAACCCCCCTCCGATGAACCAAAGCGGGGTAAGAACGATGAAGGTCCATCTCTAGCATCATTTTTCATGAGCACTCCAGATGAAGATCAGAACGACGCCCTTCTAGACCAGAGCGCAAGCCACCGCGATGTCGACTCCATTTTCGGAGATGACATTTTGACACATGAGGAACTCCAAAAACAGAAATTAGACAAATTTCTGCAGGAGACGAAAGAACAGCAATCAAATATGAGGAACATTAACAGGAAAGGAAATTTGGATGATGACGGAGATAATAACGAGAGTTCAAGAATCGAGGATATGAGATCTGAGTTGATGGAATTGTCAGTATTAGAACTTGAGGTAAACCAACGAGAGAGAAGCTTGATTCAAAGACACAAACAGGCTTTGCGAGCTGAGATTTCATTTTATGAGTATGAGGAGAGAAACAAGAAAGTACCAAGGGGGCATCTTTCTATGGGTACGTAAACAAGGCATTTCATCTTTCTGGGGGTTGAATAAGGCGATGGACCGAGTGAGATAAGAATTGACAGAACTTCGATAGATGAGCTCAATGAGGAAATTAGACAATTACCACCACCAATGAGCCCTTGGGATCTAAAACTTCTCGAAAGGTCGCAAAAGCGGGAAGCGAAGAAAGCCCAAGAGGAGCTTGCAAGAACCCTTGGAGGAGAAACCCAAGTAAGTCATCCCTAATATCCAAGCTGACATACATTTATACAATTCACTAACTTCCAATTTTCACTCGCCAGTCCCCCAAAACACCAAAACGTAAACGAGACCCTTTAGAATACGACCTCGATGGCGAAGAACTTCTAGAACTTCACGGCGAAAAGATCTTCAAGAAGTCAAAGAAACAACCGATACCAGTTGGTCGATGGCGTTCCGATATCCACGATTACTTCCCCGAGAGCGAGGTTATGGACGCTGAGCACAGGTTTCGGGATATGTGCAAGGAGGACAGAATGCTTTTCCGAAGGGAGCTGGCTGATGCCGGGGAGAAGATGGTGAAATCACATCGGGCTAAGAGGAGAGCTGCGTTGCTTTGGGGTAACGATTCCTGGTTTGGGGGAGCTCTTTGAGGTGTGCGTTTGAGGTCGGTCGTTTGAGGTTGTGATGTCGAGGAATTTGAAGCAGCTTGGTCTGGATAGATCCGTTCGGGGAGGAAGCCAGTGAATCGTCGCTAAAATTGTTTTTATCATCGTTGACTTAAAATAATATTTATCTCTTCATTTACTAACCTCGAATGACAACTAATTTAGCCTGTCATGGTGGCAAATTTCCATGTTCTTTTTATGTCATGACTCCAAGATCTCACCCGCGGACTCGCTTACTGTAACCCAGCCCCTGCCTGTCGTCTGCCTAGAATGCCAAGACACACAGGTACGTAGGAGGTACAGTAATCCGCTCCACTTCCGCAGGCACTTGTAGGCAGAACGTTCTCTGCCTGAAAAGTCTCGTGATACCGTGGTCCCAAAAGTAGAAGACTTCGCGTTCGAGGTCCGTAGCGTAAAGCGTGTAACAAGGGGAGATAAAGATGTATTTAATAGATTGGGACACCGCTGTGGCAATGTATCTTGAACTTTTCTGATCTTCATCGACACAATCTTGCAAAGTAAACTTATTACATTTCTATCTCATACAAACAAAAAATACATTGCAAAATGGCAAATTTAGCACAAGAGACTTTCACCTTATGGCAAGCCTTTCCAGCCGAAATCCAATCCTTAGTAATGGAACACTGCCACACAAACGACCTTGTATGTCTTCGACTCACATGGTAAGCCTTGCTATTTTTTCAAATCCAAATCTGAATCTAACATTTCCAGTAAAACCCTTTACAACCTCTCCCCAATCCGCCAACACGTTCCGCTCTCCAACACCGACTTCAGTCTGGAAACGAAACCCCTCTGTTTACATAGCAACTCCTCAATCATCGCAAATAATTGGCTCCATAAGAGAGAATGTCACACTCTCTCTTACACATACCTCCAAAAGCAATTCCAAGAAGGGAAAGGGAAAGAACCTAAGAAATTGATGAATGGGTGTAGGACAAGTGGCAGCAAACACCATTGCGAATGTTACACAAGCTGGGGACGAAGATCAAAACTAGCCTACAGGCTACGTGGATGGGTACCAAAGAACTTGAAGTATTGCCCGGAATGTGGAGTCTTTAACAGAAGAAGGGCTAGTCATAAGGGGAGATGTAAGTTTAAATCTCACACTAAAATTTCATGTCTGCGCGGAGAATTTCGTTGTTAAGATTTCTGCTGTAGGTTATCATGGACAAGGGAAACCAAGAACAAGCCCACATAATTTTTGGACACATCGTTCGAGGAATGGAGCTTTCGGACGGAAATTGTGGAAGAAGTGGGTTAATAATGCTGCTATGAATAAATACGAGAGTCGTTTGAGGAGGGGACAGATAAAACGGGCGGATAACACAAGATATGCATTAAGGAGCTTGGCGGCTCAAGAGGTTGACACCTCATCCAATAGAGATTCTCGGGGTCCGATTATTTGGGCTACGGGTACAATTTTCGGTTAATCCTATGGCCTTCCGTGGCGGTCCGACAATGCATTCTCCTCAAACTGTCGCGCTAAGAAAACGTCGTCATCCGTAAGCCCAGAATCTTTGGAGAAAAGCTCATTCATGTTGGCTGTAATGAGCGATGGGCCAAAAGCCTCGCAGGCAGGCACAGTGCGTACAAACTGCCAGTCGATGATTCCAGTGATATTGTAATTTTCATCAATGAGAAGATGATCCCCTTTGTTGTCAACATGCTTCAAGTAGAATGTATTTGGATCCCCTCTTGCAGCTAACTAAGCTACAGCTTGGTCTCGAAGAGTTCGGAATCGTTGCCCAGGATACAGTCATTCACTGCGAAGGAGAGCCCATTCAGCGCGAGGACGAGGAGGGAAATCTGAATGAATTATATTCCAAAGTATAAAGATACCTTCATGGTAGCTTTGGTAAACCTTTCAACAATCTCATCACACTCTGCCATTCAGATAAAATTCAAAATGTATTCTCTACTACAGCTTGGTCTCGAAGAGTTCGGAAGAACAAATATGCTTCTTTCGGATACTGTAAATAGTCTTGTCCGTCGGCAATAGTGTCAAGATGTTGTTCCGCTATACTTTGGAAGTAGTCGAATGCACTATTGTATGGCCCGTTCCGACCTAGTCTCACGAAACTTCTCCCGATTCGAGGCAAGGACTACAGCCTTGTCCAGAGATCTGTTGTACGATCATCTCCTCCTGAGAAAGAACAATAAGTCTTTCATCATCAGCCCATTCCACCAGACGGTCTCTGCGCCAGGTTTCCCATTCAATCTCACCAGTACCTCCACATGACTCCGTGATTATGCCGGTAATTAAGCACAATGCTTCTGCCCAGGTCAGGTTAACACCCATACTAAGCGCAAATTTAAGGCGGCGGACTCTGCCTTTAGAATTCGCAAATCGCTCCAGGTGACTGCCGTTGGCTTGTAATAACTCAGCAAGTAGTGTGTCATCTCTACTGACCTTTACATTGCCTCGGTAAATATCACTCATGTCTGCCGTGACAAGTGAAGGGCCAAATGCTTCATACGCGGGCACAATTGCAGCGAAGCTCCAATCGATAATGCCAGTGATATTGAAGTTCCCGTCGACGAGAATATGGTCTCCTTTGTCGTCCATGTGTTTGAGATAGAACGGCCCACTATCAAGATTGGCCTCATTTTCATTGAACTTCCCCTCTCTTGCGAGCTCACGTAGATATCGAAAAAGTAGATAGGCATTGACAGGATAATCTGTGAAGAGCTGATGCTCTGAGATCAATCTGAGGTATTCTTCAGCCCATTTTGTGTAGTAGTGGGTGGCATCAGAAAAAGGCCCAATCGGAGAAAGTGTACCCGTTCTATCACTAGCAATCGGGCCAATTTGTATTGAACCTTGGGGATCGAATGTAAGCGACCCAATACTTGTGAATGAATGCTTGCTCAATTTACTAAGGATTTCTGCTAGGTCTGTAAAGGCTTTGCGTTTTTCTCCTTCCGATGGTTGCAGGTGGAGTAGAGGCGTGCCTGGAAGCTCGTCAATGAGCATATATGCAACCCCAATGCGGTTCAATTTATCATTCCGAAAGCCGTAGTGGTGGATTCTTGGTGCAGGAATGCTGGCGGTTTCGAGCCATTTGAGAGTAGCACACTCACTCTCAAGAATCTGGTTGGTGAGGCGGTCTTCAAAAGATGTATGGTTTAGGCGGAGGATTCGGGCCAACCACACAATACCATCAACAAATACAATACGGAGGTGAACATGCATCCCGCCCATAAGAGAGCGTCCTAGATGATCCAAGCTATCAAAAGCACATTCAATGCCCCCTCTGAGTTCTGAGGCAAGGGCTAACAGCTGGTTGTCATCGACGCGCCCACGAAGCAATTCAAGCTCCCTCTTCTGTGCGTCCTCCCAAGCTGCATTATCAAGGGGTTCCTGCTACGGGAGGGAATGGTCAGCGGCGAGCGGCGCAACCACCATCCACCTACAACAGAAACACTTACTGTGCAAGTATGCTGGGCCGATTTTTGGTGCAAGAAGCAGAAGTGCGACTGGCAGCGTTCACAGTGGTAGTCAATCACTGCGGGGTTGCCGCAGTCGGCAATGGAACAAGTCCAGAAGCGAGAGGGTTGAGCGTGGGGGGACATCGATAGGTCTTGCTGGTACCTAGGTACCTAGGTACTACTGGAGCTCGACTTTGGTTGATTTGATTCAAAATTCGTGTATTGTTACAGCTCTTAAGAGATCTCCCTGTGTTGTGAAGTGCTTCCAGCTTGCCCATTCACCTGCGAGAAGTGGCACTCTTACTGCCTAAGGCCTAGAGTGATGCCTTGGCGCGTGCTGTGCTTACTACCTTAATGGAGGGGGGTCTACATGACCCTTGTAGGACCATTAAGGAACGGACTTGATTGGATATCTAAGGAACGGACTTGGGCGGATATCGCCACTAGTCCTCATTCCTCAATAATTAATCACGCACTTAAGTAAGTACTTAACTTGTTACTACTGTTTGCTACAGATTACCTATTTATCAGCCAGCAGCCAGCCAGCCGCCTGAGCCACCCTCGCTGTCAGCCTGGCGCCTATATATATAGCCACTCCTGCTATAATAGCCCCCCTTCCCGCCCCTTCTAGCTATTGTATACCTCGCTTACTTTTGTATTACTTGCTCCTAATTATTACTATAGTAGAGCGTAAATAAAGAGAGACAGAGAGGGAGAGAGGGAGAGAGGGAGAGAGGGAGGTGCGATACGCGGTCGCGATATTTTCTTGTTCTCGCTAAGGCGGGAGCGCTAACGGGAGTCTACAGGTTGACGGGCGTGTTCCCGTAATTCGAGCTATATTAGGAAAGGCTTCCGTACTAGCGCTCCCGCCTTAGCGAGAACAAGAAAATATCGCGACCGCGTATCGCACCTCCCTCTCTCCCTCTCTCCCTCTCTCCCTCTCTGTCTCTCTGTCTCTCTGTCTCTCTTTATTTACGCTCTACTATAGTAATAATTAGGAGCAAGTAACACGAAACCAAGCGAGGGCTAGGAGGGGAGAGAAGAGAGGGGAGAGGGGTACAGTAGTAGGAGCGGCGATATATATAGCCGACAGGCTGGCAGCTTGGGTGGCTTGGGTGGCTCAGGCGGCTGGCTGGCTGATAAATATCTACTCTGTAGCAAACAGTAGTCCGTGTGGGTTAATTATTGAGGAATGAGGACTGGTGGCGATATCCGCTTGACTCAAAAGGCCATTACTTTCGAATTTTCTAAAGGAACTTTGGCCCTTCTTTGACAATCACTTGAGCCCCTCAATATCAACAAGATGTCGTAGATAACCAAATATGCCACACTGTCATGGAAGGCCTACATGGCCACGTAACAAAACTACAGCAAGCTTATCGGACACACAGCGGTAGACAATTCAATGTGTCTCTAGATGAGCGTACTGAGGATAACGGCTAGCACGTAACGGCATCTTTGACAGTGTAGGGAATAGTATAGTGCATACTGTTGGTTTGACTACAAATCGAGTCAAATGATAATAGTACAATAATCTTGTATTGTATTTCGTCTGAGGTTCTAACTAAGTGCTGGCTACAGGTCTCCTAATATACCCAGGAATCACGTCACGTGATTCCTCGCATTCCTCGCCTTGCAAACACTTTACTACAATACGTTAGTACAAATATGTAGCTGGCGTTTCAGGGCGAGGCGCGCAGCCAGCCTGCGCTGGCATGTAGCTAGGCGCTGGCATGTAGCTAGGCGCTGGCATGTAGCCTGCGCAAGTAGATAAGGCATATCGCAACACATACAGTACATAGTACAGTGCAAAACTCGTTACACTAACTATAGTGCACTATATAGTGTATATGTAGTGTAATAAAACTGGGTATCTAACTCTCTCTTCTTATTCTTTATATCGAGTATAATAAGTCGGTATCCTTAGAGCCTTTCTAGAGTAACTAGGAAGATAAGTGCTATAGCTTATTACTCTTTAACTATTAAGGTCTCTTTAAAGCTTATCTTTATCTCTTTCTAGTTTAAGGTAAAGTAATATTAAATAGCTCATATTTTCTTTTTCAAGACTATCTAGGTATATTATTGTTGAACATAGAGTCACGTGACATGGCATGTGACCTATGTAGGTCTAACCAAAACTCCTGTACATATAAGTAGAGGGCTATTCCCCTCTGGAATAGCTCTTCAATCAATCAATTATTACTCTATGATTTAAACACCTCATATACCTTATAATAGGTTATAAGCCCGGAATTCCGCACCAGGCCTTAATAAGACGTAATTACCAAAAACAAACAGAAAACTCTACTAAGTCTAAAAAACAAAATATCCTTAATTAATATAAGCGTGTCTTACTAACAAGAGCTATTATGTTCTATTAATATAACATTACTACCTATTACTATCTAAATAAAACTTACTTTAAAATAAGACTAAGTAAAAGGAAAGTAGTAAAACTAAGGGGATCTAATTTTATCCCTAGCTATAATCCCTATACGCTAACTAAAATATACTAGAAAAAACCTTAGCTCGGGAACTTTAATTTTTTAACCCCCGATTAAATCTACTAACCTCCTTAAATTCTGTTATAAATCATACGATACTGTCTTAAAATATTAAAATAAGTATAGAATAAAGAACACAATCTCTAAACACGACAGAACCTCCGCCTAGTGGCTAGGACAGGAAGAGCCTAATAGAAGCCTTAAAGAGACGCTTCCTAGCTACTCGAAGGATAAAAAAGAGTAAGCAACACCTACCTATTCTATACTTTAGACTAGACCTCTACCCTTACTACACCTAAACACTTCTTTATACAGACCCTAAATTCTTCTACGAGGACTCTTAACTCGAAGATCTAGATTATATACCACCCTCTCTTTCTACTCCCTTAGACTTAGAAGACTTAGACACTAAACTCGAGATATCTTAAGACGAAATAGACTAACTAAAGAACACTTTAACCTCTGTTAATCTCTTCGGCCTTTACGCTAAAGAATCTCTACCTTTACTATATCTAACAACTAGATTAACCCCTCTACTACAGAATAGAATACAGTCCTAGAGCTCGATACAACTAACTAGTCTAACTAGTACTTCCGACTTGTCAACGGACTCTATATTAGATCGGACTACTTCGAACAAATTATTAAACATAGAGCTACTAAGCCAGTCGAGCTAGTTAGAACACTAGCCTAAGGCAACAACCTAGTTATCGTACTAACGAAGGCTAAACTAGATGCCTACGAGATCGCGGCAGAAAAGTAGCGGAGATACTTAAGCGTAAGAAGTCGACTTATTCGAGGTAAACTAGGACCTAACGTATAAATAAAGGTCGAGAGTAAACCGAACGATGTTAACCACCTTCTGAGCGTACTAGAGAAAAGCTTTATAAAAAGAGGCTCAGCTCGCTTTAACGAACTTACTATAAATCTATTCTCCCTACGGGCTAAAAACTTTACAACCATGGCCGAATATAACACTACGTTTACTACAATCGACATAGAACTAGTAGACCTCTCTCCTAAAGCTAAACTTTAAGATCTATAGCTTAGTGTCACGAATCACGTGTTCACGTGATACTTGTCATAATAAGAGGCGCAACCCTCGACAGGCACATCCAGGTCTCTTATAGCAAATAGGGATCGCTTAGGATAGCTAAGCGATCCAAGGATTTCCAT